>JABAJX010010109.1:0-13839 GCA_018221735.1 Termitomyces sp. K1Aa
GACAGAACTGATACTAACAGGACTGGACAAGGGCTTGCATTAATTCTTCTTAAAGAGAATGAGATGGTGAGATTTTTGACCTAGGTTGTGGAGCTGGTGGCTGGTGTGATGGCGGACCTTGTACAACCCGGCACTGGCTTGTACAACCCGGTACCAGGAGCCTCCATCAAACCGGGGTTTTCCTGATGCAGTTCGCGTAAATCCTGTCAACTCTGACTTGGATCATGACCGCCACTTGACTGTACGGGTCAGTTCGGGAACACAACTAGAATCGCAATACGTATTTTGATGCCAGTGATTTTCCTAATTAAGAGCCATCACCGACATCACCCAAAAAAGGGGAGTGTGACTCATTTGTGACCGGCTGACTCCGTGCCCATATCCACATTAACATTGCGAAGACCTCACGCTCCGTAACCCCCACACACATAGCTTCTCTCAACAAGCATAGGACTCTGACAAGTGAGGAAACTCCTAATAATACAATGAATTATTGTAGATTCTGCTTGAAATCAACCTTGTAGCAAATTTACAAGAAATGGTTATTTTTTTATTTTACATTTTATTTTTTAGGTCAGATTATATAGCTTGGAAGATCATTGGCCTTCTGGCATTTTGGTGGTTCATTAAACTACATACATATGAGAATAAATTAATATGTGTTAACAGGCTAGGCTGTACAATTCTACAAATATGATGATGTACTTGTCCTGGCCTTCTGCTCATCTGGTTTTACACTCTCAAACATCTGACGTGGCAGTATTAATAAGCAGGAGCTGCTGTTTAAGGAAATCACGCTGAGATTAAGAAAATCACGCTAGGATTATGTCATCCATCAGTGCTTCCTCAATTAGGAAAATCACTGGCATCAAAATACGTATTGTGATTCTACTTGTGTTCCCGAACTGACCCTACTTCTCATATCATTTATTAATAGGTACATAGTATCTATCTTGTCAACAACACCGTCTTACAGGCTTATAGCGCTTGCATAACTCTTCCTCTTTCCTGCCTTTCTTGATATATCCATTAGTTTCGTATCTCGCATCGCTTCTGTCATGAAGAACAAGGAAGATTCTTCCGGAACACTACAATCTCAGCGCTCGAAAGATATCGAGAAAGTTGCTGAGTACATCAAATCAGACAAGTGCAAGAATGTCGTGCTCATGGTTTGTCGAGCGTCAGACCCATATTCATGGTCCCAGTCTGACCCGATCTTGTTCAATCCTTCTTCCCACTGGTAAATGTAGCTGGGGGCTGGTGAGTATTAGTTTCCGAGTAAAGTGTGTTTATGGCTCACACAGTCGTGATCACAGGTGTTAGCACGTCTGCTGGTATCCCTGACTTCAGGTCTCCAAAGACAGGTGGGTGGATCTGACCACCTTAGACCAAGATCGATTGGTTTTCTAACTACCGAGTGAAATCTATCAGGTCTATATGTAAGCTCCCTAAATGACTAGAAACTTGGAAGAGTACTATATAGCTCATCTAGACTCCCTCTAGTCCAATCTAGCAAGATTGAAGCTCCCCCACCCTGAAGCCGTATTCGAAATCAACTTTTTCCGCAGAAATCCTGTTCCCTGTACGCCTCTCTCCATTCCCGTATACTTCTCATTGAATGTTACTTACATACCAGTCTATACCCTCGCCGCCGAATTGTACCCAGGATTTTTCCGCCCGACACCTACCCACTCGTTCATCAAGCTTCTCTCAGATCACAATCTTCTTCAAATGTGCTTCACGCAGAACATCGATACCCTGGAACGGCGTTCCGGTGTCTCCGAGGACAAAATTGTTGAAGCGCATGGAAGTTTCGCCACGCAACGTTGTATCGATTGTCGGACGCCCTTTGATGACGACGAGATGCGGGATATTGTCCTAGGTGAACGCGCACCTGGGGAAGAAATCCGCATTCCGAAGTGTAAGAAGTGTGATGGTTTAGTGAAGCCTGATATTGTGTTTTTCGGGGAGGCAGTATGTCCTAATTCTCCTTTCTCTCAGATTACATCTAGTTAGTGCTAATTTGCAATACCCAGCTTCCAGACCGCTTCATAAAAACAGTTCCTACAATCGGCGATGCCGATCTCCTTCTCATTATCGGCACATCACTCACCGTGCACCCTTTCGCTTCCCTCGCAGGCATGGTAGATCGCAAAACATGCCAACGCGTTTTAATCAACCTCGAGCGTGTGGGGGATATCGGCCGGCGGTCAGGAGACGTCGTTCTCCTTGGCGAGTGCGATGTTATCGTTCGAGAGTTGTGTAAAGCGCTAGGGTGGGAGGATGAGCTCGAGAAAGCGTGGGCGGAGACGGCGTTGAAGGCTCCCAAAGCGGGAGTAAAGGAAAAAGATAAAAATGAGCAGAGAGAGGAGGAAGGAAAGGAAGAAGAGGTGTTGCAGAAGGAGATTGACAAGATTACGGAGGCTATCGAGAAGCAGCTGGATCTGGCAGAGGGTTCGAAGCAAGAGCCAGTGAAGCTTGATCCATCTGTGGTCGTTGAGGCGAAGGCGTCTGATGCGAAGATTGCATCAGAAGATGCGTCGGGGGGTAAGTTGTGAACGTGAGGTAAAGAGGGGATTTTATGATATGGAGTACTCGTTCAAAGACAGATCGAGTACGTTTATGCAGTGAAGGACTGATCGATCATGAATCCGTGTTATGTCTATTCTACTCAGGCTTTTATTTCTGAGAGTATCGGCGAGTTGCCTGGAGAAGGGCGGGTTGAATTGCCGACTAATCAAGAGTTGCATTAGTTCCTCCTATACGATGGTTTGTGCTTGTGCGACAACTATTAGGTGTGGCACAAATCTGCTTAGGTGGTTTACGTCCGAATGAAGGCTAGTTATTCAACGCAACGGACGAAATGTCGCGTGGAAATTAGCCTAAAAAAGTAAGGTATGCAAGTGATATAATTACACAACTACAAACGAACAGGATACCATTACAAATAAAAAACATGTCACATTGAAACTAGAGTGCATCTTTGCAATATTTGAAGCGTTCAGAGGTTGCGGCGGGTGCTATCGAATTGGCCAGTCTGTAAAACCGTATAGAGGTAAGAATGATGTGTATCAAGACGTGTAGAGGGTACAAACAGAGCGTTCCTCTCCTTTCTCGACAAGGTCAGGTTTACCAGCCATCTTACCAATTCCCTTCTCGAGCCCGCCTGAAAGACTATGAGACGCGAACAAGTGACTGAAAACAACACGTACCACGCATCTTGTCACCCATGGTAGGCTTATGACCTTGCTGCTGACCAATTCCAGACGATTGATCACGACCATAACCAATTCCCTGATTCCTACTATCATTGCCGTAGGAGTCACCAGTTGAACCTGTTCCAGACCCCATCGCCGTGTTCGACCCATAATTGTCAGTCCCAGAAGATCCAAAATTGTCGGAGCCAGCGTTTGTACCATATTGGTCACGACCACTGCTACCATGCTGACTGTTGTCGGTGTTACCCGACGACCAATTGGAACTCTGGTTGCTGCCAATATTACCCTGGCCGGGTTGCTGGCTGCCTATGTTTTGGTCGTCAAAGCCCTGGCTTTGACCTTAGTACTGGATAATTAGCTAGAGCGAAAAGGGACAACGAGATAAATTGCGCACCGTACTGGTTGCCAGTGTTCCCAAAACCGGTGGAACCGGAGTTGGGGTTGTAGTTATCGAAATTATCATTGTTTCCAAACGACATGGCGGTAAAGAATGAACCTATTGAATGCAATAATGCTGGTTTATATAGCTGGACTTGGTGATGTAATGGAGAATATTATGACGTAGAGGGTGGTGGCGTCTGAATTCGCATTTTGAGTTGGTGGAGTGGAGGTGAGACATCTTTCGAGCCGGATCATCGACGCAAACACATGTGCAAGCATACCGCATCCTAATCGAGCTTCATACGCGTTGATACGCGTCGCGTCGCGGTTGTAACTTCAACTCGTCACTGGTTTCTCGTAGTTGGATACATCAGACCTATCTCAACGGCAAAAGGGAGACCGAGTATCAAAATCGACGCGCTGCATTGGATATGTTTACAAGAAATATTATGGACCTTCTGTTAATTGCCCGCAAGAATCGGATAACGAAGGCTCGGATCCCCTTTTTGTAAAAGTAAGGAAGTTATTGGTGAGACGTGCGTAGCTAAATCCTGCATTTCCCTCGTGAGTCGTCACGCGTCACTTTCCACCTCCATTTTCCCTCAACAGCGCTCATCGAATTATCGGTGACACTAAGTACCAATGACTGGACCAGTAACACCTTTTGGAATTATTTATTCCAATTTCCCACTCCATCCAATCCATCAAAGATGTCACGGATACATCATGGAGCTTCTTGCATGAGCAAGTATCTGTCGGTGGTTCCAGACTTCATCGATCATCATGCATCATGTACAATGCATGCGAGCAGCCACTCGATACCCCTTATGCTGATACACTATGCTCAAAGATTGCATGACGTTTACAATGATAGCTCTTCTGCTAGTGAAATACTTACAAATGTGTAAATACGTTGAAAACATGTTCAATCAATTTCGTATCACCAGTGTACAGGAGAAGGATCGATATCGGGTAATTCCTTGATAAAGGAGTATGAGGTGAGCACGGTTGTCCATTGGAAGGAAGAGTGTGTGTTAGGAGCACATTTAGCAGCACAACTCGCATGGGCAGCCTGTCAACACTGAATTAGCTCAGCAAAATGGGGAGGAATTCCAGCTCTCACAAATGATATCGGCCAAACAGTCGCAACAGCCCTATTTAACATATGTATTAGCATTCTCAACATGGAACGATACACAATGTCAACAGACCTCGCAGCATTCTGTAAGAGAAAGATTATAAGATCCAAGAGCGAAGGGAAAAATCGGAAAAGACACTCACCAAAGCACAGGAAGCACCCAATCATCCCAATAAAACAATCCTAGACCGAATAGCGCGGACTGTCACTGATGCACCGAGCCTCATGTCAGATTATGCGCACCTTAGCTGCACCACCTCCACGAAGCCTCTGGGCGGGTCCATGACGGATACCGGGTTCCTCAACAGACTCGTTCTGGGGCGCCAATGACGCTGCACATCGACATAATATCCCGATCGGCCTTATAATTTTCGAGCAAGAGAGAAGACAGCGTACTCATTTTCATGTTCTCCGCCTGAGGCTGCATGGTGACGGGGCTAACTTTAGCAGGAGCAGGGGAAGCAATGGGAGATTGCATAATGGCGATGATAAAACCTGGTCCGAGCGTTAGTTAGACAGGAGTAGAGGACAGTCTAAAACCTCAGGAAAGACTTACGTGTGAAATGTTGAGGTTGTGGGAGTGACTGAAGGCGCCTGGAACAACACTCGTTCTTTATATATACTCGTGAGGCTGCGGCAGCGTGCCTATATTTAGCTCCTTGCCAATTGGACTACAAAAATAGACTAATCATAAAAGTCCGGGGTCCTAGGAACGTGTGCGATGACATGGGATATAAATAACTCTGTCTGTACCGGTCAAATATTTGGGACTGGTATTCAGTGATCTACAGAGAAATGGAGAATTAACCTGGAAATAGTAACATATACATGTTGAGAGACGAGCTCGGACTTGCCCACGTGTCGATTTGGTATCTTACATCCTTCTACACAGGCTCGCTCTTGAGTCTGAGTCCGACGGAGTTTATTCACCTTTTACTTCCATTCTTATATTGTCGGTTGGTGTAAGGATTTAGTATTCGTGACAATTTCCGGGATGGAATGATTGGAGCCATTCAATGATCGCATGTAGAATTCTTCGGATTTGTGTTCGTCAGACCTTTCTTTCTGACTTGAATTTTGATCTACAGTATCATACATCTAGTGTGTGTATCCACGTTAAGCTGACAGCGCCACAATGAGCATTGACGACGGGTTGTCGTTACAGAGAACGAGTCTCGCATGTCATTGTGTTCATACAACTTTTTGAAGTGATGATGTCACGAATAACTTGAAAGGGGCGGTTGTATGGATGCGCGAGTACGTCATCATGGTACCAAGTTAACGTGAGTTAGAGCCTGACGATCGCGTCAGTTATTGTTAGCGGTGCTGACTATATAGTTACAGTAAATAAGGTAGATGTCACTTTTTGACTCGATCTTCAGAATAATAGATCAACACGTCGTAAATGCGTAAAGCCTTAGTTAGGACGTCCGCATCAAGCGGCATCGGTTTGATGGAATGATAAGATCAACCATGTGTTGATTTCCATCAAGTAACAAACATATGTAGTTACTTACGACTTCTACCATCTTTATCAATGTCTGTTTCCACCCCTCAAACTCTAGTATACAAACAGGTTTCAACTCGTCTGAGCACAATCGACGTTCATCTGGATGTCTACCCTCCAGTTCATACCTTGACCAACAATACAATACCCTCGATACCTGCGGTGATTTACTTCCATGGAGGAGGTCTGACTGTCGGGAACCGCCAAAGCTGGTTTCCCACCTGGCTCTACAGTCAGTACCTTTGGTCTTCCGCCTTTCTTCGTCTTGATACTTGAACGAAGGGTACTGTTCAATTCAATTCTACATGAACGTACAGACCGGACAACAAACGCTGGATATGCGTTTATTTCTGCTGATTACCAACTTCTACCCCCGGCAACAGGGCATGATGTCGTCCAAGATATACAAGATTTGTTGAGATTCGTTACATCACGAGAATTCTGGACGTCATCGACGGATTTGAATGAAATCGAGGATGGAAGCGTTCATATAGGAGAATTCAGATTCTGGGTTGACCCAGATGCCATCGCCGTCGCCGGATCGAGTGCAGGAGGGCTCTGCGCATACCTAGTCGCTATCCATTGCACCTCACCAAAACCAAAAGCTATCATATCAATGTATGGCATGGGCGGAGACTTCTTTGTGAGTTCTTTATTTTAATCTCAATCGAAAGATTAACGAGTGCCTCAAGACCCCTCATTACCTCTCTCCCAAAATCAAACCCTTCTTCCGTGGCAGGGAACTCCTAGACTCCGGCGACTTCGTCGAATACCTTCACCCAAATCACGACCCCAACATACCCTCAGACCCTGGGTCTAGAAAATTCGTCTCTCTCCATCCTATCTCTGACTCACAATTAGCGTACCATCCGCAGACATACCATATTCCTGGATACCCCGCGAACCCCCGTATGCTCATCACCCGACTCTATCTCCAGCTTGGTGTTTTCATTGATTACTATTCCGGTGTTCATGATGATGGGGGGATAAGCATTCCCCTGCGTGATGCGCTCGCCTCTAAACCCGGGAACGAAGCTTCTGATGATAGTGTGGCTAAGTTTGACGATCTGATGCGAACTCTGGTTCCTGTGCAGCATCATAGCCTCTTCCCGCATCTCAGTGCGTCGAACGATTGGCCGCCGACAGTGCTGGTGCATGGAACGGAGGATTCAGCGGTCCCAATCTGGGACTCGAGAAACTTAGTGAGGCGGCTCAAGGCTATTGGAGTAGATGTGAACCTATACGAGGTCGAGGGGAAAGAACATTCGTTTGACTATGAGCCTGGTTCAGAAGAACTTTTTGGAAGTATTTTTGATAAGGTCGGGGCTTTTTTGGAAGATCACATTGGGAGTAAATGAAGTATATGTTTTGGACGTTACATGAATTTCCTGATAAAATGTAAGTTTCAAGCAAGATTCAAGTTGTATATACATGGTTTAGATCCTGATGTTCCATATCAAAAGGTCTGGTTTATCTAGATCGTATCTGCGATTTTCTTGATCTATGCATATACTTGTCTTGGTGGATGCATCGGTTTAGAATTGATAAGTGTTCGTGAACAACCTCAAGATAACTAGTTATATTGTCGGATGTCCTTGATGAATCATGATGTAGTCACAATAACGGGCAACCAACCAACGTCATCAATTAGACAAGATATCAGAAATAGAAATACACAGGATACAAGTGCCCAGCTGTGTCAGGATTTCCAGCGATAGATGGAAGTCACCCAACCCCTGAGATGTGTAGAACACTGTATACATAGATGTGTACGCGTTCATTTGTTCGTCGGCACATCAGTGTTCACGGATTGATCAAAACTTGTCGCCCAGATGTAGGTATGATAAATTGTGAGACTAGGGGCAAGGTGCACTGGTACCCCTTGTGCTCTCACTTCAAAATCGGTGCATCCGATCCTATAAACTTGAACCTCATCGTACACATACCTAGGTGAATTCCCCCCCAAAGTCTGACAGAAAGACACTCCGATGTTCTGATACCGAGTTTTGTTTGAGTGTGGGGAATCATTGATGCACAGGGCTGTCCAAGCCGAGATTGAACTGTTTCTCATGATACAGTTGGTGAGTGGTCCCGCACAGGTAGATTTGTAAATTGTGATTGTGTAATGCATGCGTCATTAATAATGTAGCACTGGGCCTCACGACTCAGGCTTGTGCGGTGTCCTCCAGCCTAGACGAGGGAAGACAAATGATGGACGAAGAAATAAACACCATCATTTATGAAGTTCCTCAGATTCTGACAAGGAGGCTCGACGACGGAGTTTAAATTCCAGGGAACATTCCGTGCGCCACAGAAAAAGGAGGCGGAACTTCCGACAACAATCAACCTTGATCGCAAAGTTTAAAGCAGCTTTCTGGGTGATCTTGACCTGGTTACAGCTCGACAAGAGACTTCAAGGCAAAGGGGCTGGTGAGTGAGTGTTTCGATCTGTTTGCAATGTGTTTGTTTGCAACAGATGGCATTGTGTTTGCATTGTTTGGTTCTGTGCCTTCTGAGTTTGGGTCTTCGGCACTAACAAAACATCTTTCTCGTAAACTTCCATCACAGAAAACGAAGGGTCGCTGCCAATATGAGCTCTCGTCGCTCCTTGTCAACGACGACCAGCCGGCAAAATGAACAGGATGTCATTCTGCATCCCTTGGACGGTCCTTCTCAATCGTCCGCGACATCTGCTGACAAGGAGCTAGTTGAGAAGTACAGGAGTCTGAAAAGGCGATATCATGAGCTTGAGGTAAGTTGGGGTCTTCATAATTTCTTTGCTCATGTGGGAAAGATTCTCAATAGACGCGCCCGCTTAGCAGGACTCTGACGAAACGAATGCAGGACTGAGGCGATCAGAAGAGCGGAATGTAAAGAGACGTGAAGAACGAAGGTGGGCGAATATTGGTGGACACGTTTATGATTGCTTCCGCTGACAAGCTTGTGTAGTCGACTTCTAGATTCGATCACTTCGTTAGAGTCGGAACACCCTGGCATCCAAAATTTCAGTGCTACTGGGAGTTCATCCCTTGGATCAGTCCCAGCTTTAGTGCCGCAGGTACGGTTAGATATACGATGATGTACGTCACTGTTCACAGACACTTGCGACGCCTCCATGCAGAACTCTGCAGATGATGATGACAATGACGAGGGAAACGAGGGGCAAACAACCGGCGGTAGTGAGCTGTCTTCCGGAAATGACACCCGAACTTTGCGTAATGGTACACTGAAGAATCAGGGTTCACATCGAGGTCAGATTTTGCTCGAAACATACGTGTACGTCCTCCGGGTCAGCTCATTGACCATGACATAGATCATCTTCCCACTTCCTCTACCTCTTCACCAATCGTTGCGTCTTCAGACGCATCTTCGAGTAAATCAGCTGCTGCGCCATCTACCAGTGTAGGGGTCAACAATACCAGCGCTTCATCGTCCGCGGCCGTGACCTCCTCTCGGAATCAATCTTGGGAACCCCTTGTGCCAGACATTTCTTTGCAAGATTCTTCATCAAGCCACCCCTTGATCGCACCTCATAAAAATTCCAATAACCCCCATCACCTTCCAACCATCAATGTGAGTGAATCTCCGAGGTAGCTTTGAGTTTGCTTAACAACGTGGACGTGGCCAGACCTCACCATCAACATCGGTGTCGAATTCAGCCGCAATCCCAGATGGAATCCACGACAACGGTCATCCCGTAAAGGAATCTAGAGGAAGTGACACAAAAATTAACACTTCACCGCGCGCTCCCGCATCCGGGCCCTCGCGTTCCACACGTCGAAGCAGCCGAATAGCTGCTGCAGAGCATGAACCTGCTGGCGATGGAGCTGAGCCTGGATTTGGATTTGGACCCAGGACACGAGGGGCAGCGAAGCGTGCAGCTACCTCCCCTGTTGGCAAAGCTCGGCAAACTGTTGCGTCTGCGCCTGCTGGCGGAAAAGTAACCCAAGCAAAAGTCGCAACTTCATCAAATACCACCTGGCGTGCGCAACCTACTCCATCTTCATCTTCGACTAATCAACCACCGCCACGATCTTCCACTCCCAATTCACCAGCATACGATCCTGCTGCCCCTGACCCTAACATCGACCCTTCCTTGGTGAGCTCGGCAACTAATGGGGCGGATCAACCTCCAAAGGCATTCTCACCTATGGAGAACATTGTCAAGGTTGCCGAAGCCGCTATCGCTGCCCAGAATGCCGCCAATAACTCTCGCACAGCGACGACGCAGTCCACCTCATCCTCAACTCCTTCAAAAACATCTCAGACGCACTCTACATCGACGACAGTATCTTCCAGTTCGTCTCCCTCTACATCCTTCAATCCTTACATGGCCCTGGTACCAGGAAAATTGAATACAGGCGCGATGCCTCTGTCCATGAACCCATACGCTATGTTGTACGCACCAGGCACACCTGTTACACCAAGCTCTCCATACTCACCCTACGGAAACCCCTATTACTACCTCGCTACGCCCATGGCGGGACCCAGTGGAGCCTTCCCGTCAAGTCCGAATGGTACTCAGCCTAATGCACAAAGACCGTCTCCGGACCCTCAACGTCCAGCCAAACCAAAGCGACTCAAAGCGCATACTGTCACCAGCAAGAGTTTCAGTATTCCAATGGTGCCTCGAGATAAACGGGGCAAACCAATGCTTCCTTTGAATGTCGGAATCATGACAGTCATCAACCTGGGGGATGTCTGTATGAGGGAGCACTTCCATACTGAACGATATATCTTTCCTGTGGGGTATGAAGTGACGAGGTATGTATTTCCTTTGCTATTTGATACCATCGCAATGTCTCAGTACCGTATAGGCGTTATCTGTCTACTGTCGATCCAAACATTGAAGTTGTCTACCATTGTACCATTCTGGACGGTGGTGATGGTCCCAAATTTCAGATCGTGCCATCGGATGCGGCAGATCGCCCCGTAATTGCAGGAACTGCAACAGGCGCTTGGTCAAGTATCGTTAAGCAGGCCAACGCCATACGTAATCGACAACATTCAAACTCGGTTTCCGGGCCAGACTTTTTCGGTCTCGGGCAGAATACAATAAAACATCTGATTCAAGAACTACCGAATGCTGATCGGCTACGGGACTACGTATGGCAAACCTTTATTGAGGGAGGGTATGTCTCGACTGCTCATCTGACTTATCCTCTGTATATAATCTCTGTTACTAGGCCCCTTGGCGGACGGCATGCTGCTGTGATCCCCGCACTTCCAGAAGAGTACGATTCTTCATTGCCAATTGGTGCTTATTATCCCACACAATCTGAGCGGGAGAAGCGGATACGAGAAGCCGGCGGCATACTTGAGCCCACCAAGGACATACCGAGCGGTTCATACTACCCCCGGCACGTCCACCTTCAGGCGGAGCGGATTAAGCAACAGGACCTGCCGCATGGCGAACCACCAACACCGGGTCATCAGCAAATGGCTCCTCAGACACCAGCACCATCACAAATTGACATGAGCCTGATGAATTTACAGGAATTCCGCACACAGCTCGCTACCAGCGCTGATAGGACACCGCAGGCGCCGGATGGGCACAGTATTGGAGTCAACATCCAGCCAGGTTCAACTACAGCTCCGATAGCGGCGACAATTGCGAGCTTAATGGCCACTTTCCCCCCAGCACCGGCGCCAGCATCAACGTCAACACAATAAAAGGACAGCAAAAAAACGAAAGTTTTCCTTCTGTTGATTGCGGAGATCAGACATGGGCATATGAACACTGTGATCTTTTGTTGTGCCAGGAGGTCTTGGGTGGACTTTTCCTTGCATTTTGTCATAGCATCAGTATCATCATCGTCATTGTTCTTTGCTCGTGCGCGGATCGAATTCATGCCCAGAGCCCAAGGGGTTTCTTACTCACTGTTCTGTTTCGTCTTACTGCTAACTTGATGTACCTCTTATCCTACACTACTACGGCACAGATCATCAAGTCGAGACGACATTTTGCACATATAATATCGGTTCACCAATTCGAAGACGATGATCGTTTTCGAGCGCACACGCTACCTATTAATATCTTTCGGTATGTTTCATACTTTTTCTTTCTTTGAATCTTGTGCCGGAATCCCATACTCCTCCGAGGCGCCCTTATGGCACTACCTACCTCTGGATGGAGTATGCTGGACGCAACGACGTACAACTGAAGGATGTGACGATGCATTTACAAGATGAGCTGGTGCTTGGTGCTAGCAATGAGTCTTGTTACGGAACAACTTCGTTGTTTCTGTCTCTGCGGTGAAGTCTTATCGGCTATATCGATCCAAACCGTAGAGTGGTATTCGACGGGCCTCTGTGGGGACTCCTTCCGATGCAAGGGTAGTGCCGGATAAATGGGGTAGTATGTGAGGCAAACAGCACATTCGTTTTCTTTGAGGCTCTTGCCCTCTTTCCGCTATTGTATGTTGAGGGGGGCGCCACTGCATTGCACCCTTTAGTTGAATGCAGGGCGAAATTTAGAAACGTCCAGCTCTCGTACAAAGCTTATAAGGACATTGCCAGTGTTGAACTTACCCATCAACTCAAGAGAAAGTATATGCATCTATTACCAATGAGTACAAACTTGAAGATGCGCAAGGACTATGAATTTGGATTCATCCCCTCAGAATCAAAGAGGATCATGGTTTTTAGTGTCAGTCATGCTCGCATCAATGAATGCATAGGGATTCCAGGATTCTAGGTCGAGCTAACTGACAATCTACGCGGAATTCTACCCTTGAACTTGGAGTGG
The DNA here is from genome assembly GCA_018221735.1 of Termitomyces sp. K1Aa. Classification (NCBI taxonomy): domain Eukaryota; kingdom Fungi; phylum Basidiomycota; class Agaricomycetes; order Agaricales; family Lyophyllaceae; genus Termitomyces; species Termitomyces sp. K1Aa. Next base: position 12,993 of record JABAJX010010109.1, read on the forward strand.
ATGTCCGTGCAAGTCTAGCATCGACGATTTATATCGCTCCGCCTGCTTCCGCATGCGCTTCACACGCCTGTCGACAGCGTACCATTGCTTGTGATCAGCATAGACAGAGCGGTAGCGACGTCGGATTGGCGGTTCAAGATCATCGTGCTCCTCTTCAAACACTTCCTGAGACGTGACAACATTGGCTTCCTCATCACTTCCCGTTGCCTCACCATCAGGTTCTTGGAAATGGGGGACATGTAGTGTTTGGGAAGCGAGGGTAGCATGGGAGGATGAAGCGACAGGGGGAAAGATTAGTTTGGTAGGTGATGGTTTCGTGGGGGACTCTGCCTTCCTCTTCTTGCTCGGTGTTTCAGGTATGGGAGCGTCCATTTCGTCGTCAGATTCATGTTGATCCACTGGCTCCACGACCTTACGTTTGTTTGGCGAGTCTCGCGAGGGGAGGATGCGCGGGGGCCGCTTTGAGGTTTGACGGGGGGTTCCAGTGACGCTCACTTTTGTAGGCGAGCGTTGAACTCTGATGTCGTTCTGGATACGCGTCTTGACAGACGTACAACAGCCATTGATCTTGTTGAGTAAGTTGCTCAGACTCTTTGCGGATGCACAGTGTTCTGATGCAAAGTCTCGTTGTGAGGCAGGGTTTTTGCCCTATCCAGATGTATGAGAAAGAGCTCTCAATAGAGACATGTAGACTCACAGTAGCCGCGCTATAAGTCCAGAAGAAAATAGCATTTTCCATATCAGACCCTCCGTTATTATCAAAACCGAATCCATTATTGCTCTGCAGCAGTGCCCTCTTCACAGCACCTGTCCATTCGCCAAATTGATGACGACCAAAAGCTAGTGG
>JABAJX010010110.1:0-13677 GCA_018221735.1 Termitomyces sp. K1Aa
ACGATCTATTGTTGAAATCCGGTTTTTTTCCGGCCCGGTCAGATGAGGTGGGGGGGGGGGGGGGGGTGACCAAGGGAACTTCACAAAACGGCACGTGCAATGCCGAAAGTCATGATTCACGCGGCACTGATTACATTCTCACGGGTTTTATGCATAGGTAGGTCACTATCTAATGAAGTTACATATACGGATTACATATGCGACTTTGTCCACAGACCTGTGCCATCGAGTCTATTGCAAATAGCAGCTGCAAGACCTCCTGGATTCTCTTGGACAATCTAGAGGAAGCATTATCTCATGGAAAGGTTTTTCCAACGAAGATAACAAGGACTGACCAAATGCCCTGCATTAGGTACGCGTATCATCGAAGCAGGTTTGAACCCTTGGGCTGTGTCAGCTAGTCCTTCCTGAATATATCGGGGCCTTGTCAGGTAGAAGATTAGATGGTCGATGATGATGAATCAAAGTATGTGCTCACATAAAATCAACCTTTTCCCCGAATATGATATGAAATGGAATGATCATGCAACGTTCGCGGAAAAGCGTGACTGAGTCGATATAGGGCGCAAACTGGGGGTAAGCCATTCCTTCCTGCTTCTTATTAGTCTTTAAGCCGACGACTTCGCCCTCAGATGTAGAGATGGTTTGAAGCCCATGATTCTTTACACAAGTCAAGCTTTGTGAGTCATTCGTGTGCACTTTACTATACAAACTTACGACGTATATGTCAAAGACAATAGAATCCCAAGATTTCCATGGAAGCTTATTTCGCAAGTACGTTGCTGCAGCTCCTTTGCTTGGCCACGAATCCCGTCGGGTTAATGTAGCATTCATGGCCATCTTTGCAAAATCTTCGCGTTCTTTAGCATGCGCATCGAACAACTCCTGAGAAAGAATGGTTGGTTCCAGAAGGAATACTGCAATGTATGGAGGCTTGTGAACAGGGAAATTCTTCATGGACAATATACTAAGGACGCTTGATTTGATGGGCTAAAATCAAAGGATGAGGTAGGACTGACATTGCAGCAGTACCAGCTGAATGGCCTAACGCGACAATACGATGGCCATCCAAATGGGATCTGACGAATGATTCGAGAGCTAATGCCCATTCCATCGGAGCTAGCCAGAATGATAGAAGATAAGCTTGCGAGTAGTTTGAGAGGGTCAAAGGCCTTGGACTTACACACGGCGTCCTCCCGAGAATCTATCGCTTTTGCGTTGATAATAGCAGCATCGCCATGGCTCTGCCAATCGAATGCCCATGCCTCGCGTATACGATTCTTTTCATCTTTTCCTTGCTGAAGGTGGAATATTCCTTGGATTGTCGGTTCCCACTGTTCTTTGTCTATAGAGTACGTTTAGTCTATCAAAGAAGGGTGCAGAGTCTGCAGTGAACTTACGCGATCCCAGACCATGCGCGAACAACAAAGTCAATCCCTCTCTCGAACCAAACTTGCTTGTGTACCTCTTGGCTGTGGATTGAAGGTCTGTAGCAGCGACACGAAACGTGAATGAGTCAATCTGAAGGGTCATACCGAGATCTTGGCGATACTGGGCTTGGAATGCCTTTAAGCCTGTAGACGATTTCGTTATGCACACCATTTGCAGGCGTACATTGATGATCGTAAATGAAGATATCGAGATTCTGTATGTACACATTATGTATGTCCGGCAAACTTCGGAGGTTTCTATTGAGAAAATGTCCCGCATATTGAGAAAATGTCCCGCATGGAAATTATGGTGTTGCACGGAAAGGATCAATGTATGAGTATCAGATTATCGTCCAATATCATTTTCGGAGACGAACAGGGCCGGCCCAACCTTCCTGTGAGACCCGCACATTACCCTCTAACCTTCCAGCATTGTTTTCCAAATTAATGGTTATAAAGCACATAGATGGACATACATGTCATCATTACCAATGGGTGCCTCATCTATGTGGAAACTCATTTGGACCAAAGCAAGGCATGCACAGCATTCGGGAGAGGACGGATCTCCCTATATTGATGAGAAGTACAATCCACCTTACGATGGGACGTGACCACTGGCACACAATACTGTTCTGCAAGAAGTAAATGTGAGGGGTCGTTTCTTACGGATTAGCCTGCGTGCGTCGCATAGATGCGGTGTTTACCTACAAGTCTACAAGCAGATATGCCACTATCATTCCTGGCAGGTTCATGTCGAGTACACAAAACACCTCTTTTACATATCATTAGCGATATACAGCACTCTAATGCCCTTCTGCTTGAATAAGAGAGACAGCTTTCTGAGAACGAGGTTGTATTGAACATTTATAAGGTTTGGGATGACTGTTGAAGGGATTTGAAATTTGATGGTGACACAGAGAGAAAGTCTACGTACCTTATCGTTCCCTCTGTGTTCTCGTGGACGGGCTCAATAACAACGCCATTCTCGACAGATTTATATATGTCAAAAACGGCCAAAGTCATTGCACACGATATGAATACTGAGGCGTCTGCAAGATGTAATCCTGTTGTAAGATCAATAAACATAACGGTAAAGACCAAGACCTGTTGGGCAGGACGGTACCTGGACAGATGCTAGATGACAAATTAGTCTGACTGTAAAGATTGGATGGTGAGAACTTACCGTCTTCCAAATCCAAAGCAGACGTTCCGAGGGTCTGCCTCAGCTGGTTTGTTTTCAGTCGCAATGAACCGCTCCGGATTAAATTTATCTGGATCAGGATAGACTTCCGAGTCGTGCAGAACTCCTCTAGTGAATTCAGAATCAAATTTAGAGTTCCTATAGATGATGTATCCATCATTGTACACACCGAATGTTTACAATCACAAGAGAACCCTCTGGTATGAAATAACCATCATGGACATCGTCTTCAGTGGAACGGTGCGCCACGCCTGGACAAAAGATCACTTAAAGAGTAATTATCAAGAAAGCACAGGAACCCACCAGTTGGAACCACAACATTCCAACGAAGGACCTCCTTCACAAGGGCATCCACGTAGGGCAGATATTGACGGTCCTCAAATGTAGGAAGACGATCGTTGCCAACGACCGAGTCAATCTCAGCCTGTGCTTTCGTCATGACCTCGGGATTCAAAACCATAGCGAGGAAGAACGAGTATATGGCCGATACAGTCTAAAGGAAGAGGTCCAGACACTGCAATAGCTTTCAATCGGCAAAGTACTCACAGTATCAGCGCCGCCTTGATAATATCGAAACATAAGAAATAAGCTCTTTGACTTCTGCAAGTAGCTTACCTGAGTATAGACTAGCCGCACTCCACTTGATGTCGAATTCCTCATCGGCATCAACATCTTTACCTTCCAAAAGGCTGGAGGTGAACGAGACTGGAGCTGTGCCTGTAGCCTACGGAAGTCAGACCAGAGGGTTTACGGACAGGCAGGGCAAGAGCGCTCTACCATTGAACGCTTCACGAAATTGTAAGGATGATCAACCATTTCAACTAGCGTAGAGGCCCATTCCTTCGCTGTTGTCTTAAATCCAGCTCCAGGGATCCAAGAAGGAGCGTGGCGCACTGTGATCATGAATCAAAGAGGGCAGCTTGGATAACAATTGGATCACCTTACATATTGGTAGAACATCCACTAGCCAGGCGCCAGGTGCTGTGGCAAGAGAGAACTGGTAAGTGGCCTTGTCGGCAAGCTCGACAAAGGGATCATTGTTCTCCTTGACCTCATAGCCATGCGAGATCCGGAGGATGATAGCTCCAGCAGTGCTGAAAGAGATAAATATCATGAGCCAGAGTAATGAGGGAAGGAGATAGTTGCTTACTGTCGAACGTGGTCAGCGAGGTCAGCAGGGTTTGCGAGTACGCGTTGGAGGAACCTAAGGGTCTCGAGTTCCTCGATATAGGAGAACTGCTTCATACTAGCGCGACTTCCAATGACATTGTGGAACAAACGGCGGAAACGACGAAAACGATCTCCATAGGGCAACAGAACGAGTGTATTCCTCCACCCGACAAGATTTCCTCCCATCTGTAACACAGGACGATCCGAGTATATGGGACCTTTCTTATCAAGCATCTCATTGGCAATTTTGGCCGAGTTAAGGATAACTATGGACTGGCCGAAGATTGTTATTGAGCAAATTTTTCCTTTGAAAGTCAAAAGAGGTATATCAATCACTGAAGATTCGATTGGAACGAGCTAAACTCACCGTATTGTTCGCCCCACTTTTTGAACGTCGCCCATTCCTGTTTGGAAGGCATATCCAAGATGTTCCCAATCAAAGGATATCCCTTTGGACCGGGTGGAAGAGGACCTCGCTGGGTGGAGCGGACCATTCTACTCAAGAGAAATGCACCAAGAACGGCACAGAAGATGTCGATAGAATTGATGCCGAGCATTGGAGAGGAATCGTGTGGTATGTCTAGAAGGTGCCGACTATTAAAGTGAGTTGAATTTTGGACCCACGTCAGAATTTTATTCGTCTTTGAGTGTACATATGTATGTGCATCCATTCAGAAGATTGGACTAGAAAGGCACCGTGACATTGGCGGTTGCGGAGATCGACGGACTCCGATCTCATTAATCATTCTTATTTACCGGCAGTTAAGATCAACGGAAATGGAACATACAATACATACATATGTCCTTCGGGCGGCGTCGGGATCAGTCAGAAACTCTCCTTGGACATATGTATGTACATACTTGTCGATCTGTCGTCGATTTGAGATCTCTTGATCTGTTCTTCCGATGTAACCCACAAGAGCTAAGCCGGCCAAGGCCGTTTTGGGTTGCGCTGGATGATTCAGTAACAGCGATAGCTCGAAGTCGCGGCACTTAGCTCCATTTCGTTCCTTCTGTTGATTCTTTGGTGAATTTGTGTCACTTGTACCCGTTCCTGCTGTGGCGGGTTTGCCTGGGTTTGCAGGGTTTGCCAACAGGGCTCAGGTTGAAGATTCCGAGATCACGTGACGCTATTTTTGAAACAACGTTCAACTTCAAAAGTTCAAACGTTCAAGTTGAAACGTTGATGGAATCATGCATGGTCCATCATATGTATCATACTCATCACTTCAGTAGCGGTAACTCCACGTCTATGTTTGGCATGCGCTGATCTGGAAGAACATGATAGCAATTGAGCCAATGGCACAATCAAAGTCACCCACAAAAAGCGCAGCCCCGTCTGGATTTCTCAGTCAAGCGATGGTGTATTTTGTACGAAGGTGTCATCTTCGAGAATATCGGGTAAGTGTACATATGTCGTGATATTGTGAGTGGCTATTTGGTGGTTATGTCGTATTTAACCCCCTTCGATACGGATTAAGTAGCGACTCCCTTCCTCCCAATACTAAAAGAACTTGTACCAATGGCCACACAATTGCTCGATCTGGATAATACGTTAGTGTGATCATTATTCCTTATGACCTTCCTCTTAATTATCGGATTTTTAAGCATGGGGGCCGCTTATATTGGTGTTGTTATCGCTGCAGCGTGAGTCGTTACATCGAATTGGGAAGTAGTTGAAGCATTATCTCGTAGAATGTTCGGAGGTAAGGTCCATGTGCGAGTGAAACCAATATTTACTAACGTGGTCTGTTTGGCAGTCTTATGCCTCCAAGCATGGTATTATTTTACACACCAGAAGGATAAATGGTTGACCAAGATGTTGGTAAGGCCTATATCCGTTTCTCCCCGATCCTTCTGAGCTCATATCGTTTCAAAGGTTACCGCCGTTATGATATTCGACACTATGCACCAGATCCTGATATCGCACACAGGTAAGTATTGTATAGGTCGTTCAGCCGTAGTTATTGATCACTCCGTCGTAGTTTATGTCTATGTAATAACAAACTACAATAATCCGACATTTCTTGGCAACCTTGTCTGGTGAGCGTCGATTCCCAACATGTCTTCTGAAAATGGCCTCTAACGCTTTGCAATCCTTCTAGGAGTCTACTTGTATGGCATTCATTTTTTATCAAACAATTCAAGAGTTGAATCTGGCGTTCTCGTTCAAGGTCGAGGTTTTATTCAATGTAAGGTGGCTTGACCATCAGATCTTATGTTACTGACCTCGCAGGTACCCATCGCAGGGATTGACCACATTGCTTGTCCAAAGGTACGCATGGCATTCCGATTCTGTTCTTAACAATTCATCTTGATGTGGGAGACGCGCGTTTCAGCTTCTTGACTGTCAGGGTGTGGCAGCGTGAGTTTTCATCTATTCACTAAAGTATCTCACTGACTTTGAATACAGTGAGCAACAAAAACTTGTGGCTTACAGGCATAGTTGTAGGTCATAATATGTATTCCGAACATATATTTTTCAAAACGATTTAACAATTCTCGTATTCCAGGTCCTTTTGGTTGTAGCTGAATTTGGTAAGAATGATTTGTTTGTTGGTTCACCCTCATTCTCTAACAGATCCCTCCTCAAGGCTGCGTTCTCGGTGCGTTGTTGTATCTGTGTTTTGTCGTCACGTAAGCTTACCTTGTCTGTACATTAACTCAGCCTTTACCATCTTGTCGTACGTCGCCCTCTACATTTTCAGTTCTGAAGCTGAACTATTTGTCTAGAATCCAATTGGAAACTTTCGTAGACCTGCAGCAGCTCAAGGTATGTCTGTCCTATCATTCAATTAATCATCTACGGACTTATTCATCCTCAACACTTGTATAACAGTCTCTCTCAATCTCTGTGAACGCCCTGGCAGCTGTAGGGGACGTTCTGATCACATTGATTTTGTGCATCCTGCTCCATCGATCAAGAACAGGCTTTCATCGGTATGTTGTACTTTCCAGAATGGTTATTCTCACCGTTAAACATCAGCATAGATCGAACACGATGATCAATACATTGGTAGGATAATCTTCCCAAGGAGATATGGATATTTCTCAGTAACATACAGATTCTGTTCGCCGTTAACACTGGTTTCCTTACGAGGTTAGAATCCATCAATGTTCAAGTCCTCTTATCTCTCCATAGGCTGACCATCTGGAAGTCTCTGCGCCATCGCTTCGTTGATATCCGTGAGTTTTCATGGTACCCTTCGGCATGGAACGATTGATTGACAAAGTGGTGATCCAAGATTATTGCTGCAGGAGACACTTTCTTATACATTGGCTTCTACTTCTGCATTGGCCGGCGTGAGTCATCATCTTCCCCGCTATGACAAAATTTCTGCTATTGTTGCCTATGTGACATTCTAGTCTACTCAAACTCCCTTCTCGCCACACTGAATGCTCGAAAAATGATTTGTGGGTCCGCCAATGGTATTCACAGTACAAGCGTCTCCCTACAACAGTTACCGGAGAACCATGCCATCTTCTCAAAGGTGAAGATATTTTCAAATTCTGATTTTGTAGTGCGGGTGTGGCGAAACTTTGACAAGATCTCATGCTCCGTTATCCCAGCGCCCAACTAACATTTCGGTCAAGATCGATAGAACAAAAGAGGTTGCGAGTGACTTAGATCAGGGAAATGAAAGTTATGATGAGGATAAAAGGGTCCCTGCTTTTTGAATTAGTATGTCACAACCTTCTGTTCCTATGTCTAAATTGTCATCATTGTCCGTATAGTTCCGTGTTCTAAGTATTAGACACCCTTCAATCACCAACATCGATGACCTTGTTTCCTTGATTGCACTTGAGGAGTTACTCATGTCTATATGGGTTCAAGTTGACGTATAAATGTGTATTGTCCGAAGTTACTAGATTTATACGTGTTTAAACGTTTATCAATGATACCAAACAAAACGACGCTGGAGAATATACCGTACACGAAGCAAGGAAGTGCGAAGACGTCACTCAAGGATCGTCACTCACAAGTCAACTCTAGAGCAATACGAGTCGTCCTCTGGCACATGGGGCTCATGATAGATCCTAGTTCGGTTGGCCCAGGTAAGATGGGATCCCAGCAAACACTGAGAGAGGAAGATAGACAAAACCACCAAAGAGAGACGATCGATGCATGCATACATATCTTCATTAGGATTGCGTAAATCCTGAAAGGGGTTCACACACAATGATGCGTTCGTGTCGACTTTTTTCAAATGACAAACTGCTCGATGTAAAACAAGGCCAAACAACGCATGTTTTTATCCCAATCATCAATCATCAGTATCACAGTAATCACGAATGACCTGAGGTTGCGTTGAAATGACCCACACGTCATACAGTAACTATGCCAAAGAGAAGATCCGCGTACGTTTGAATTAGTTTCTATCAAATTTGAAGAAGTTCTGATGATAAAATCCTCAGTCATGATTCTTAGTGTCACGAATTGTCTTGTTTTATCATTCCCCTCTATAAAAGGGGAGAGAGTACTGATCCTCCCAAACGGTTCCAGCTACGATTCCCCTTGACCGTACTGTATTGGTTGTGATCATGTGACCGCGTTTTCTGAGACATTGCGCGCCGCGATCCAGCACCAGTATCATCTTTTCTCCCATTCATGATACATGATGTTTGAGCTCCCGCAGAAACCTTTCGAATTCGCTCTCGCCCAGAGCATTCTATCTAAAATTGGCTTGAAATATGACACGCTGTTCTCTTCAGCCCAAAAACCGCCCCCTCAGAAGCTTCCTCCTATTCGCACCATCAAAATGTGCCCGCCGGCATCGGCATCGTCTTTCCAACACGTCCACTCTCCTCCATCCTCTCCTACCTCCTTGAGCCCACTCGAAATAGTTTTAATATTCATCTCCGCTGTGGTTTTCGCGGAAGTTGTCTTCCACCTCGGCAAATTCGTGTTTAGTCGAATCTTCATCAATCCCGCCAAGGGTGTTTCGTCTAAAAGTGACACTTTAATTAAACCTCGGTGGTATCGACGAGACCCCTAATTTTGACGAGGAAGACCTTGTATATTTTGCATCCTACAACGCTCCGCAAACCAATGTTCAGAGCCCGCTCCATCCATCATCGCTCATAACACTGCCGGACCTTCAAGTAATGCGATACAATCAACCACCACAATCCCTGATTTGCAAGGTACGATAATTATATATCTAGGTACTTCTGTTGTTGAACGTTGTTGAACCGTGATTTTCACAAGGTACTACAACACCCGATGCAGGGACTATGTCGAATTCGACAGAAAACGCTGATTCCCCAGGTCATTATACTCAAACTTTCAATTCCTTCACCGATTTCACATCTATGTTAGTAATAGCCACGCGTGTCGCCGACTATCTGTTTCAAATCGCTCAACTGAAGGCCCGAGCTCAAGCTCAAGATTCCACGTCAGTCATAGCTCAATGGAATGCAAGATATGACGAGGCCGTTGCGGAATGCGATAAACTAGGAGAAAAGGGTATTGAAATTCAGGAAGAATACAACAAACTTGCAGATAGATTCAATAGCTTGATGGAACTTTTAGGGCCAAAAGCGATTCGATTGAAGCAAAATGGAAGGCTAGATATGACAACCTCGAGTTGAAGTGTAAGGCGAAATGTGACGAACTCGAGAAGGAATGCAAAGACACGGAATCAAATTACGACAGCCTCGATTTGAAATACACCGACCTCGCGACACAATACAACAACATCGATATAAAGTGGCAGGCTAGATACAATCACCTCGAAGCGATATGGAAGGCAAAACACAAACAACAGATTATTTGAGGTGTGAACAATTATCGAAGGAAGTCAATCCTCCAACTTGTAAGTCCGAGTCGTGAATCTGTTCTACGTGTCGTTCAATACCTGATTCGTTATAGTTCCTGATGAACTGTTACTGTAGCACAAAGCACGCCATTTACGACTTGTATTTTAGCTCGAATTGTATATTAACCTTGTATCTATTTCCTAATTGTTGTCTCGTTTGTATATCCCGGAACTTGGATGCGATGTTGTAGCTAGTCTAGACGTCTCTTTAATCAGAGTGACCCCTTGGATTATTTGAGCCAGGATGTTTAATAAATGACTTACATAGGTATCATGAGTGACGCATCTAGTGATGTCCATCGATGGTTGAATAACTCGACAATACGAAATGAAAGTACATACTTCAGTCATACTTCAGTGTATGAACAGGAAGTGGTCAAACACACCTTCCACTATGCCTTGACGCAACGCAGGAATCAAGAAGTATCTTCGAGTTTTATATAGCTTTCAATCTTGGAAAGGGATCATTGGACAGTGTTACAACTTTATCGTCGTCTTCCGGTTCGGCCAAGGTTCGGCCTCAATAGCAGGTTTTATGTCCTCGCTGCCAAAATTGGCGGGTTTCCACCAACCGATGTTGATTTGAGTCGTATGCTCGATGATTTAGAACTCCCGGACTTTGATTGATGATATGTGACGGATTTCAAAGGATTACAGATTAACCGAGTGACTCGATATTACAGGGTCTGGTTGAAAAGATTGAGGAAGGAATATAGGTAACACGCGCTGTATCATAAAAACCCAGGTCTCGAAATCCAACACTAAAAAAGAAAGAAAGAAACCTCTATGGCAATCCTCGGCAAACGTCTCGAATGTAACAAACCTATTGAACCGTGGTCATTGTGTGGAGAAAAATCCATCCCCCGCGAAGATCTTGAATCAAATATAGAACTACGATATGATCAGAAGTGGTAAGAATAATTCTGTGATATTAGCGCTTACCAAACACACCTCCCACTATGCCTTGACGCAACGCAGGAATCAAGGAGTACCTTCGAGTTTTATAGCTTGCTCTCTTTGAAGGGGTCCTTCGGACAGTATAGCAATATCGTCGTCTTCTGGTTCGGGTTTGACACCAGGCTTTACTTCTTCCTCGCTGCCAAGACTGGCGGGTTCCCCCGCCTCGTGTTGATGCTGATCAGTAACAGGAGCTTGCTGTGGTTGATCGGTTACGAAAGTTGGGGTATGTGCGTTATAGAGGCTCATGAGGCCCAACAGGCCGAAAATAAGACACATTGCTATTCGGACGCGGACGCGGCGTGCAGACAAAGAAACAAAGTCCCGTGCATTTTGAATCAGTGTTGCCTGAGTATTGACGAGTACGGAAACGTCCTCGGAGATCTTTCGATGTGATTTTTCTCCTTCATCTAACACGAATCCAAGATCGTCGACATCGACAGTGCGCATCTCTTCCAGATATTCAAAGGCGGTTGTGTATAGAGTCGGAGACGTGAAGGTTTTGCAAGCAGATTGTACTACAAAACTCCGAGTCGTGCGTTGAGCTGTAGTACCGGTCATCTGTTCTATGGCATAAGCAGAGGTGAGTTCTGAAAAGAGAGGGTAGGCGAGCTTCATGCTCATAGACACGAAGAAAAACCCGGCACAGAAAAGATTGATAGTACGACTAGGCATCGTTAAGAGGTTTGTCGGGAGACAGTAGACCGTGACACTGCAATTTCGAGACAAGATCCAGAGTGGTCACATGACCACGATCATTAATTGATGATGAGATCTTAGATCTTACTCTTCACTTCGAAAGATGTTTTTTCACCCAACATCTGCAGATATGACGCTGCGGCATTGATACCTATGACATCACAATACAGAACACAATCTGTCATGTGATGTTGTACGTCACATATAAACTTGAAGTCGTTGGCTCCCATTTTCCTTGGTTACCACCACCTTCGCCATGCCGCCAATCCGGACTATTCTCGAATATTTACCCATTACAGTCGCCATAATATCCGCAGCCTACTGGATAGTTGTCCCGCCTGACCCCGACCCAACGCCGTGGTCCCTCTTTGCAGATGAGCCGTGCCTGCTAAATTTGCCTTGGTTTTACAATGCGACCAGCCGCCGATGGGACATAAGACGTCAACTCCCAGTCAGTAACAGAGATACGCCGTCCCTGATTCCGCTTGACTCCGAAGCACGTGAAGGTAACTCATACAACTTTGTCTTGCTTCCTCACGCTCAGCTTCCTTAGTCACCTCGCCATTACCTCCAGCACCCATCAATGATACAAACTCTTGCAGTCTCCAAAACACTAGTAAATTACTGCTAACTTACTCCCTACCACATCGCTGACCCTGTTCCGCCTTATCCAGCAAATGAAAGTCTTCCTTTGGTTCACGTTGAGAGTCAGCTTCAGGATGTAGTACCTGTCCCCCTCATTGATGTGGAGCTGATGGTTGATGACCCAAACAATAGTAAATCGTCGCTCCCTCACCACTGACTTTCATTGCTTACCCTGCGCCACTTTCTGCAGCGACTGGAGGTGTAGATAACTCTTCGACTCACATCATCTTGAACAAGTCCCTCGAAGATCCGTCCCCTGTCTCCCTCGGGACTTGCGCCGATGAGGCTGGGACACCTTTGGCAACAGAATTCAACCCATCCGACGAATCCGATTCCGATGATTTACCGTCAGGTAAGTCTACAACGCCTATTCTTTAAAATGTAGTTGACAATATCATACGCCAGTTGTTGACACCCATTCCAGTGTTGAAGCGCCTGGTATAATCCCGCCTTTGACACCAGAGATGGTCAACACCGCCGCCGATGAGGTTGGGACACCTTCGGCAACAAGATTAGACGAGTCCAACTCAGAAGATTTACCGCCAGGTAAGTCTATAACGCCAATCATTGTTCAAGATATAGCTGACAATATCATACGCCAGTTGTTGACATCCATCCCAGTACTGAAGCGCCTGGTACAATCCCGCCCTTGACACCAGAGATGGTCAACACTCGGCTTGCAATCTTGAGCATCGACCCACCTACAATCTCTCTCGAAGCGGCGATAGAAGTCCTGGACACTCAACTTCTCGTAATACTAGCTGCAGTCACCTTCACACTTATTGTCCAATCGCTCAGCCTCTTCAAAGCGCGCACCAGAGTGTCAACAGATATTCCCAACACAATGGTCATCATTGCACGTCGGCCCGTCACGGATCCTCCCCCTGCACCAAACTCTGGTTCTACCCGTCCGAGAATGCGACGCTGTGCCTCGGAGCCCTTGATTTCAGGTGACTGGGAGGCTTTCAATGACAGGATGTCCACAAACCACGTCAAAGTATTACCACCGGAGTCGAGGCCTCAGGACCCTGGTTCATTGAGCATGACCTCGTCATCGTCAACCTCGAACACGGCTTCAATCTCGACGACGTCTATCTCTTCCAACACCGAGAACACAACGTTGACATTGGCCGACGCCGATCAGGAGGATGTCCCGTACACGCGTCTCCCTCCAGGACGAATCCCTACTCCTAGGGAGAATCTCTACAGCTCTCCTTCATCATCCTTTGATACCTATTATGCAGCGCAGGCATCGGAGGGGGACGGATTCTTCACGAAGCCACAAGCACGCAGTGGCCGTAAACGTCAGTCCCTGAGGAGGCGACACACTACCGGACGCCTAAAAAACAACAACCGCATCAGAAATGGAGGTTACATCCGGACGGGTGTGCTCGTCCAAAACCGAAACTATGATATCTTCAGTACAGACGAGGAGGGGGAACAGGGTCAGATGGATTCTTTGAATACAGGTGGGCCATTTATGCTTAAGCTTGTCACATCTGACATCGGTCTAGTGTCTGCGTCCAACAATGGTGTCGAGCCCCAGGACGAGCCTCGTGATCGCAGGACGAGCGTTGAGCCCCAGGACGAGCCTAGTGAGCACAGGACGAGCGTTCAGCCCAAGGACGAGCCTGGTCAGCGCCTCGTTGGCCTTGGTATCCTCCTTCCTCAGGGAGAAGGTGGTGATGCGAGCGCACCAAGTGCCCCGGAACCTGGGCCCTCCGTCACTTGGTCCCAGCGAGTTGGACGGTTCAAA
>JABAJX010010112.1:0-13552 GCA_018221735.1 Termitomyces sp. K1Aa
ACACACGCATCGATCCAAGGCGGGAAGCCTCAGAAGCCTGGGTTCAGCGTGTAGCCGATTTTTGGTCCGCCGGACTCTGGGCCCGGGCGAAGTCGTGGTACGCAGGTGCGAACGTCCCAGGGAAGCGCGTCGAACCCCTCTATTTTGGCGGGGGTCTTCCAGTATATACCACATTGATCCAAGAGAGTGCTCGAGATGGTTATGCGGGGTTCACACTGAACTCAACATCTGCTTGAGCCAAGTTCTAGCTGTCTATGTATTTGATATTGAGAATTCGGAGAAGTCTGCGGCTGTTGTTATCAAAATCGCCCATGCATCCTTGTCGACCATGGATGGGTCGAGATTCGATCCTTCTGACACGATCCTTCTGAAACTTTCTTGATGAGTTTGGCTCAAGAGAAAGAAGGCTGAGACGCCATCATGATGATCGTTACTTTGTCGTTAACACAAGAATATTGAGTATAAATGGGGTTTATAACTACCTTTATTATCCTCGTGAAGTAATGTACAAGTATTATATCTAGACATATTTATCTCTGTCAGTGATTTTCACGTTGTCCGTTCTGAGCCCTGACTTTCCATGACCATCCTCGAGAATTTACTCCTTTTGCGAATGGCGGGACCATAAAAGTAGAGAGCCTGTGAGGGTATGAGGATGGAGCATGACAGGAACTGATGCCTTTGACGCACGAAAGGAATAGGTATCATTATCACCGCAAGTAGCGCGAACAAAGTGTTTCCCCAATTATAGCCAAGAGAATTGAACATCTGTTCAGTAAAGAGCGGAAAAACTGTTGTTGCGATAGTTCCTGCAATCTAGGATGAGCCATGTTCAAGAATGGGCCTTCAGGTTTCTATAACTTACGAAATAGACCCTGACCAGCTAGCGCTGAAGATGCGTAAATCCCATAACTACAGAAAGGATACGGGTTTAGTAACCTATTGATAAAAGCGGTATAAATACACATACCAATCAGCCACATACGAGAATGAGGCGAGGTATATTATGAATGTTCCCCACATGAAGATCTGGGTTCATTGAATTAGTTTCCCTTTCATTGGAACTACAATGAGGTCACTTACTACCAGCCCAATGGCTTGAGCAATCCAGTGGACCTGCGAGTATGATGTCCACGCATATATAAATATTCCAACTGGAATGAGAATGGCAGCCAAGCATGTCGTGTGTAGACGTGCCTCTGGTCCTTTCTTATCACAGTATTATCTAATCAAATTTGTCAACAAGAAACTCCGAGCGGAACGACGAGTTTTCCAGACTGGTATAGATTTTCCTGATACAAATTTGTGACAAATCCAAATATAGCACCGATGCTGAATCTGGCTTCAGTATGGTATGCGCCACACAAGGACATAACGTACAACAGTGTTATGCATATCGTGCCTGTCTGGCCTAAATTGAAATGATGAACTTTTTGAAAGACGCTTGGGATAGATCTGTGCTTGCGGTGCAGTCAGACTTGATTTCATAGTCGATGTATATAATGTCAAGAGCTTACGCCACCATGCAAAACATGATCGCCCATGCGAGGCCGGTCCACAGCTAGAGATCTCTTCAGCTGCTGAAACTCTTTACACAAATCAAAAACACATACAGCCATACTCAATACGACTGATTCGGTACAAAAGAGTCCTGGTTATTGAATTCAGCGAAACAGACGGAGCATGACAATGCTAGCAACTCACGAACTGGTCGAGTACATGAAATGTATATTCTCTGCATTATAGAATTTTTCGCAACCTCATCTCTAGGACGGTACCTGTTATCACCCGTCTCTAGTCGGATCTTCTTCGCCATTGTTGTCAAGAGGACTGATGCACGAGTCTCCCTCAAAGCAAGGAGCACCAACGATAGATATGCTCCACACAGTCTACAAGGAATAACTGAGAGCGAGAAGTCACAGAAAACCAAGCCACCGACATTAACTGAATCCACTGGCACCACCTCCATCCGAGTCGAGGATTCATGGCCACCCAGCTAGCATACACAGGACCAATCCCTGTGAACCCAACCCCGATGAAGACGAAGACGGACATAGGAAGACCACGCCTGGAATCCATCAGAAAGATAAGCAGTGTGTTAAGTCGTGAGAGCCTACTCCTGAGGAAGCCATATATCTGCTATCGTTCCACCGGCCATTGTCGAACCGGGAGACGCAAAAACACCTTGTAGAAATCGTGCCAAGATGACAGTATTGATATTTTTGGCTCTACATCAACGTGATTAGTAACAGGTAGGTATATTCCAGGGTAGAGCTCACAAAGCACCCATGACGATCATCAATGCAAGCCCGATACCCGAACAGGCGTAAATTGGTTGTCGCCCAAAATCCTCACTGAAAGGTGCGGTGATTAATGGAATGACACCGTATCCTAATGGGTAGGCACACAGCGCGACGAGCGCTTGTAAATGTGAGCAGTTCAGGTCAATAATCATCGACTCAATTCCAGGGCTAAATGCGGCTGCCATCGTAGCTGAATAGTAATGTCAGGCGCAACTGGAGGAGCGAGGGAAGATGATCCGGTCCGACTTACAACCTACAATGGCAGAGGAAGAGGCAACCATCGTAATCATCCACTTTCGACATTTGCTAAAATTGACAGGATTCAGTGGGTCGCCGTCGCAAAAATCCACCTCGGGTCGTAAGGTCATGACCCTCACAAAAAATAAACTTTGGTAGATACTCACATATATGGTTCCTGAGTCTGTACTATCCTGACTGTTTCTCCCACTATGTAGCTTTTCGACATCAGAAAATCTGACACTCGCGCTCTTGTATGTCTTATAAGGTTGTGCGACATCACAGGTAGTTTCGATGGTTGAAAACCCTTCGTCTCCGCGGTCAAAAAAAGTCATGGGGGATTGTAGCTAAGAAATCTATCGCGTTAGTGCTTTAAATGGTGCCGGTGATCATCCATAACCAAGACACGGAGAAACTACCTTCCCATTCAACGGTTGTAATACTATTGATATCTCCCTGCAGTGATATCGGGACTGAGTACGGAAAGCCGGTCCTCTCGATAGTCCGATTGCGCAATGGAGAGGTGTAATCTTACGGTTATATCCTTAGCTACTAGTTAGTTAGCGGAGGTAGATATCAAATTTGTGACTTTGTAATAACATGATCCGTCACTAAAGCCGCGGCCTAATGATCATGATGCTCAAAGCTGCTCAATGAGCCGTTTTTGAGAACATCTATGGTCCTCATACGACGGATCATAGGTCGAACAAGCTTATCAAACTTATCGTGAGCAGCCTTACAAGTGTATAGATGCAGCGTGCCGCAAAAAATAAATGACTCGCATTAACGGCCCGGGAAACTTGAATAGTACGGGATTTACAAAATCATTAGGATCTACAACGACGATGGATAAGTGTACTGGGTATAACATAGATAAATCTCCTCCCACGTATATGAATCTTCAGTTCCCTTCACGCAGATTTTACTTTTGCGTTCGGACCTCCTGCCACTCATTTTTATATCTGATTTTCCATGACCATTCTTGAGAATTTGCTCCTTTTGCGTATGGCGGGACCATAGAAATAGAGAGTCTGTGAGGTATGAGATTGGAGTATGACAGGAACTGATGCTTTTAACTCACGAAAGGAATAGGTATCATCATAACTGCAAGTAGTGCAAACAACGTGTTTCCCCAGTTGTAACCAAGAGAATTGAACATCGGTTCAGTGAAGAGCGGGAAAACTGTTGCGGTGATAGTTCCTACAATCTAGGATGAGCCTACGTTCTTGAATGGGCTTCTACAACTTACGAAACAGACCCTGACCAGCTAGCGCTGAAGATGCATAAATCCCATAACTATAGACGCAACATATGAGTTAAGTAACCTATTGGTGAAGCCACAAGCAGTATGAAATGAACGCACCAATCAGCCACATACGAGAATGAAGCGAGGTATATTATGAATGTTCCCCACATGAAAATCTGGATTCGTTGAATCAATTACCCTTTCACTGGAACGACTATGAAGTAACTTACTACCAGCCCAAGGGCTTGAGCAATCCAGTGGACTTGCGAGTATGATGTCCACGCATATATAAACATTCCAACTGGAATGAGAATGGCAGCCAAGCATGTCGTGTGCAGGCGTGCCTCCGGTCCTTTCTTCTCATAGTATTTTCTAGACAATGCTGTCAACAAGAGACTCCAAGCAGAACGATGAGTTTCACAGACTGATATAGATTTTCCTGATACAAATTCGTGACAAATCCAAATATAGTTCCAATGCTGAATTTGGCTTCAGTATGCTATCGCGTTACACAAGGACATAACGTACAACAGTGTTATGCATATCGTGCCTGTCTGGCCTAAATTGAAATGATGAACTTTTTGAAAGACGCTTGGGATAGATCTGTGCTTGCGGTGCAGTCAGACTTGATTTCATAGTCGATGTATATAATGTCAAGAGCTTACGCCACCATGCAAAATACGATCCCCCATGCGAGGCCGGTCCACAACTAGAGAACTTTTCAGCTACTGAAACTCTTTACACAAGGTCAAAAACACATACAGCCATACTCAATACGACTGATTCGGTACAAAGGAGTCCTGGTCATTGAATTCAGCGAAACAGACAAACCATGACAATGCTAGCAACTCACGAACTGGTCGAGTACATGAAATATATATTCTCTGCATCATAGAATTTTTCGCATCTTCAGCTCTAGAACGGTACCTATTATCTCCCGTTTCTAGTCGGATCTTCTTCGCCATTGTTGTCAAGAGGACTGATGCACGAGTCTCCCTCAGCACAAGGAGCACCAACGATAGATAAGCTCCGCACAGTCTACAAGGAATAACTGAGAGCGAGAAGTCACAGAAAACCAAGCCACCGACATTAACTGAATCCACTGGCACCACCTCCATCCGAGTCGAGGATTCATGGCCACCCAGCTAGCATACACAGGACCAATCCCTGTGAACCCAACCCCAATCAAGACGAAGATGGACATAGGAAGACCACGCCTGGAATCCATCAGAAAGACAGCAGTGAGTTAAGTCAAGAAGGCCTACTCATGAGGAAGCCATATATCTGCTATTGTTCCGCCGGCCATTGTCGAACCGGGAGACGCAAAAACACCTTGTAGAAATCGCGCCAGGACGACAATATTGATATTTTTGGTTCTGCATTAACGAGATTAGTAACAGGTAGGTATATCTCAGGGTAGAGCTCACAAAGCAGTCATGACGATCATCAACGCAAGCCCAATCCCCGAACAGGCATAAATTGGTTGTCGCCCAAAATCTTCACTGAAAGGCGCGGTGATTAATGGAAACACACCGTACCCTAATGGGTAGGCACACAGCGCGACGAGCGCTTGTAAATGTGAGCAGTTCAGGTCGGTAATCATCGACTCAATTCCAGGGCTGAATGCGGCTGCCATCGTAGCTGGATAGGAACGTCAGGCGCAGCTGGAGGAGGGAAGATGGCCCGACTTACAGCCTACAACGGCGGAGGAGGCGGCAACCATCGTAATCATCCACTTTCGACATTTGCTAAAATTGACAGGATTCAGGGGGTCTCCGTCGCAAAAATCCACCTTGGTTCGTAAGTTCATGACCCTCACAAAAAACTTCTGTAAGTACTCACGTATATGATTTCTTCTGTACTATCATGACTGCTTCTCTTATGTAGCTTTTCGACATCAGAGAGACTGAAATTTGTGCTCTTGTGTGTCGTATAAGGTTGTGCTATATCACAGGTAGTTGCTATGGAAGACTCTTCGTCTCCACGGTCAAGGGAAGTCATGGGGGATTGTAGCTAAGCAATCTCATAGCGTCAGTGCTTTAAATGGTGATCATCCATAACCCAGACACGGAGAAACCGCCTTCCCATTAAACGGGATGTACTATGCCCTCCTATGCAGTCGGCAGGCCCCTACAGTCGTTGCCCCTGAAGCTTGAAGCTTGAAGCCTGAGGCCTGAGCCTGATAAATTGCCGGTTTACCGGCTTCCTCGACTCATCTATGATGAATGTCACTCTTTTCCTTCCATTCAAATTCCATTATCCTATATGTATTAGCTAAAAAGCTTGAGGATAGGTGGCGCCGTTGCTGAAATCTTGGAGGGTGTCGACCGGAGTCTGGGGACGGGGGTGCCGACTGTCGACTAGGACATAGTATGTAATAAGTTACTATGAGTTCCGGGATGAATCGAAGTATGTAATGGTATCTCCGGAACCGTCCGATCATGTGGAAACATGCATGATCCGTCGCTACAGCCGTGGCCCCCCACGATACTTATTGGATGCTCACAGCTGCTCGACGATCCGTTCTTGAGAACATTCTATGCTGCTTGGACGGATCATAGATTGAGCAAGCTTAGAAAACTCATTACGAGCAGCCTCCCAACTGTAGAAATGCAGCATGCTGCAAAAACAATAACCACTCGCATTATGTAACGGTTGAACTACATACAGGATTTATATACGAAATCATTAGGGTCTACGACGATGATGGCCAAGTGGTACTGGGTATTATATAGACAAATCTTCCTCCTAATGACGGACATGAATCTTCAGCTCCCTTCACGTAGATTTTACTTTTGCGTTCGAGCCTCAAGTACTATTCTTGAGAATCTGCTGTGTCTCCGAATAGTCGGTCCATAGAAAAACAACACCTACACCTCAGATCTTACATTGATAGATCCCATCGAACAAATGGTGACTCACGAAGGGTATAGGTATCATCGCCACCGCTATGCAAGCAAATAGTGTATTGGCCCATCTATAACCAAGGTTTTGGAACATCTGTTCCGAGAATAGGGGAAACGCAGCACCCAGAAGGTTTCCTACAGATGGAATGATGGGTGCCGCGTTTGAATGAGTCAAAGATTTGGATACTTACGGGCGAGACTTTGACCGGCAAGAGCAGATGATGCGAATGGACCATAACTGGGTATGTGGAGTCAATACGAGACGGGTCTAAATTATAAGGAGAACCGACCAATCCGCCAGGTAAGAAAACACTGCAAGATAGATAACGAAAGCAGCCCAAATATAAACCTATCATGGGATAGAGTCAGTAACAAACTTTTATCACTTTTTATCACTAAGGGGAGGACGCACAATTACACCGATCGCTTGCCCAACCCAAGTGATCCCAGAATAGCCCGTCCAAGCGAAAATGAACATGCCGACCGGGAACAGGATTGCGGCGACACAAACCATGTGAAGGCGGGCTTCGGGACCGCGTTTTTGAACAGATTTTCTGGGGCAGGCCGCAGCATTGTCAACATAACGCAAAGAATGATGATCGGAACAGGAATTACCGATACAACATCTCTTGGTAGCAGTGAAGAGCGAAGCCTATCAAAGAACCGATACTTCGAATAGGCGTCACAACGTTGACGCTGAGAAATCACGAGATGTACGTACGTCATGGTTATAAATACAGTTCCTATCTGTCCAATGTTGAATCCGTGTAATGTGCTGAAGACACCGCCTATTGATCTGTGATAGAGTTATTAACCAGAATATTTTTTTCATGACGAGAGGGAACGCCATACTCGACTAAACAATACAGAACACCCCACGCAAAACCAACCCATAACTGTACCCATTATGCCGTCAGAGAGGAATAGCGAAACAAGGAAGAGACCGACGCACGCTGAAGCTGAGTACCACGGGTTCGGTAAATATCAATACTGAGATAACGTTAGTCAGTCATGGAATCCAGCAAGAGACAAAGAAATGAGAGATACGCACATAGCGGCCTTGTGCACGATATGAAAATCAGATGCTTCAGGCTAGCGCGTTCATCTTCTACCCGAGCACGATATCTACCGTTACCCGTGTCCTTACGCATCTTTTTCGCTATTCGTGTCAACAAAATCGCCGACCGGGTTTCTTTTAGTATCAGCGGCAAGAACACGAAATATATCCCAAAGGCTCTTGTTCCAGGGGTCAGAGAACTATCTGGAAAGCAAGAAGCTGAATGCGTACATCATTTGTATCCACTGTATCCAACGCCACTCTAGGCGCGGATTCATCTCTACCCAGCCTGCAAACACTGGGCCTATGCCAGTACCGCCCAGCGCAATTAGTGCGAATATTGACATCGGTAAACCTCGACTAGATGACGATGAGCGTTCTATCACCGAGTGCTGAAACACAACTCACTCTCGGGTACTCCAAATGTCTGCGATGGTTCCTCCAACCATAGTGGAACCGGTCGACCCAAAGGCGCCTTGAAGAAAGCGGCCAATGATCACTGTTTGGATATTTTTCGACCTCCATGACACGTCAAACACGCAAAAATAGGGGAAAAAGACACGCGTACAAGGCTATCATCATGAACATGAGAAGGAAACCCAATGCAGAACCAATGTAGAGTGGTTGTCTTCCAAACTCTTCGCTGAACGATGCGGAAACAAGTGGGACGATGCCGAATCCCAGCGCGTAAACACTGAGGCCAACCGTCGCTTGGAATGAAGTGCAGTTCAGGTCGCGTGTCATGGATTCAAAACCCATGTTATAAGAACCACCTGCAGAAGCTAGAAATCAGAGTGAGGATTTATGCACGAATCAAATTATGACTTAGACTCACCAGAGAATAAAGTGTAGATACAGGCCATAATGGTTATGGTCCATTTCCGACGAAGATGAAAGTTGATTGGATTTCGTTTGTCATCTTCCTCAAAGTCAATCTACAATAGTTGAAAGTCAAAAATAGTAGATGGTACGAGGGGGAAAAAAAGCTGACATAAATAACTTCGTTTGATTTGAATGTAGTCTTCTCCTGCACACTGACGGAGTGCTCTTGGATGTCCACGGTCTCTGAAGCATCCGTGGAGACCATTTCAACATCATCGACGGCCATATTCGTCTCGGCATGGACACCTGACGGCATGACGATATCTAAAAAGGGCGAGAGCTGATGTCGAGTTTATCCAGAAGGTAATGGGGTCGAGGACTCCATTTATATAGCAATAAAGAGATGCAGAGTATAGAGCGAAACAATTAGTTAGTTGCCTAGCCACAGGAAGAGAGCGAAACAGCAAAGGTGAAGGACTCACGGTGTTTCATAATCATGGTAAATCATTTAGGGGCTAAGGTGATCGTTGACATCGGAAACTGAGTTTACGTTACCTTTGATGAATTCTCAATAAGTACACTGTGTCGATGCATGAGTAGCACCTTTTCACCCCTGCTATACACTGCCATTCCATAGTGCTGGGACCGCGCCAGTATGATATGCATACTCCTCCTCCATGGAATGTGATTTCAAGTTGAGGAAAGGGGCTTATTGCGTCGGATCCGAAGGTACAGTCATACTTTGCCCGCTTCCGCATCTAGCGCATATCTTCAAAAAGTCATTTTCTCAAGTCCAGTACAGAACTTCCCTGTTATGGAGGAGCTCGCCACAAAAGTCTACGACTTTGCCGTATTCCCAGGCTACCAAGGAAACCACCCTGCGTACTCCCACAATCTTTGGAATCGAACAGCTGACGCCTTTAAAGAACACGCTCGAGCTTTCCAAACGTTTGGTTGAACACGACGACTTACCATCACAAATTACCATGTTAAATCCAGTAGTGCCCACTGCCAAGACTGGATATTCAATTGTCTGAGATTCATATTCGTCTGCCTCGTCACGGAATGGCCCTGTCGTTTCCTAAAATCGAGGAAGGCTACGGTCTGCAAAAGGACCTCCTTTCGTAGCATATATCCGTGTCTTGGTAGCAGGGACAGGGATACTCCGTAACTGAGAGTCGTGGCACATATTCCCGAAAATGATGTGCAACGAGAGCCTGAAACCAGTCAATTAGAAGGATCCCGGTAAGCGCACTACTGAGTACCTATCCAAAGCCAGACTGACGATAACCACGCCTTGAACTGGAGAGGCCACTGCCATTATTCATCAGAGTCTGGACAATTAGAGCATAAAGTTTAACGATCGAGGATGTACGTACGTACGTAGACAACAGTTGCGTCCAGCTGTGTATGTATGCGTTTATCACGCCTCACAGTCCGGTATGACTTGAAATTTCGTCCCATCGTTCTTCACAATTGATGAACTTGATTCCAGAGGCTCGTTCTGAGATCGAAGCTATGTACTTACTTTTCTTACGAGTTAGCAAATATCAATCTCACCTGGGAGGACGACAGATCTGTGAAACGCACAAAACTTACACCGGGACTTGAGTAACCCCAGCTCATTGTTACATGTCGCGAGTCTATGTGGGTCACCTAGTAGCCCACGCCGCACGCGAAGAAAAAGCCAGGCACACAACCGCTGCCTTTCGCATCACGTGAATAACGGCAGCCAGATGCCGTCAAAAGAGTAATGAAGCAAGGACAAACAAACAACGAATGTCCAGAACTCTTACCACAAAATTTCTACGCGGTTTCGCGACGGACGTACACCATGGAAAGCATACTCAGGACCGCCTACGAGAGCTTTTACGCCACACTGCTCAGCCTGTGGCGGTAGTCACAGCGAAAATGCCTTCGGCCACCTCGAATCACCCATATCATGGCGCAACTCTCTCATCCTTCACGTCGATTGCTATGCATCCGTACCCACTTATATCATTTGCTCTCCGCATTCCCTCTAGAATGGCTAATATTCTAAATAACACGCGACAGGAAGACCCCTCTCACATGGTTATCAACCTATTGTCAGCAGGACAGGAAGACATAGCGATCAAGTTTTCTCGTGCCGACCTCCATCCAGAGCCATTTGCTTCTACTTCGTATTCCCTGACAAGAGAAGGGGATCCCATAATTGAAGGTGCTCTTGGGTCATTGTCTTGTAAGCTGGTGACCCAGCCTATACCTCTACACGATTTGGAGTATTTGGGAGGGGGAGCAGGACTTTGCGGAACACGTGTTTCGAACCCGGGAGACGCGTCAGTTTCAGAGCTTTATATTGCTCGAGTACTGCGAGTAGAGACGTTGGACACGAGAAATGTAGACGAAGAAGATCCGCGGACGTTGCCGCTAATATACCATCGTCGAGGATACACAAGTTGCCACCCTAAATCGTTGCGAAAATCAAAATAGGCTTTCGAGAACATCTATCTAATTACTAGACTGGCTACCGATCCTTCTTCGGAGCCAAGCTCAAGTAGAGACGCTTTCTCATTGTCATAAAGGCTGGTCACGAATTTACTTTTTAACATGGTCAAATTATCTTCGTCAATATTTTCCTTGGTGTCTGGAACGTTCGTTTACATCGCGTTTATCACGAGTTTCCGAGGGGGGCCAAACCACAGATACTCGGACATCGATTTGCTGTTCGATTTACGGTATTGCCGATCGACCACCTCAACACACCGCGTCAAGAAATCACCTCCGCCGATTGCGATATATCACAAAAGTTAGTTCTGCATATGCAGAAGATGGTCACTACTCACACCAGTTGTAGAACTCGCCACGCAAGAGATTCGGCAATACCTGCTGAGGGCATCAATCGTCACACTGAATCTCCAATACACAAGCTCGTCAGGAAGATAACAAAAGGTTTGCTATTCCATTAACAACGCTTGTGATTTACGACGACACGAAGCTGGAATCCTTGGCGGTCACGTCGACTTATCCTGCGTAGGTACTTCTGGAAGGCCTTTTTGTGGTCGATAAACGCGTCAAGTGATACAAGCAGATGCATCAGTGCAGGTGACTTTGTTCCGTGCGTTGAAATACCCTGAGTTTCCCCGCCAATCTAGATATCACTCGAATCGACAGTAAAACTACCAAAGATGGAAGGTTCTTACACCGTTTGACAAGGTTCACCACTGAGCACGGTCTTCAATATTAATGAACCGTTGCGTTCAGCCACTTTCCATGCCACTGTTTTGAAGCCAGATCGATAGCCACATGGCCGTCGTACTTGGCAACATAAATTATACGAATGCACTTTTGAAGATACGCTGCAATCCCAGGTGGTAACGTGGAAAAGTACATGCCATGCCAATGCGATGCCTTGAATTTCCTGTAAACTCTTCGATTCGAGGCCCACAGCAAAGCAGCACCGAAAGTTTACGAAGTTCTGCAGCACCGTGTCGCTGTCGACTAATAAGATATTACAGTCGCTGCGATAGCCTGGTTAGTAGATAATCTGACGTCACGATGCATGGTACCTCCGATTTAGTCTCTTTATGCAAAGGTAGTCATATCATATCCGAGGAGCTCGCTTCAGGTTGGAATATTGGAATCATGTCATTCTGCATTCAGCGTGATTGTCAACTTGGATCTGCTCAGAGTTGACTTGGTTCTTTTAGTCACTCCTGTCTATGGCGCTAAATAGGCTGGTCAAAACTTCTAAGCCATCATTTAACGTGAGTATTTTGATCACTGCTGGCGGTTCAGCCCAGGTTCCACTTGGCTCAGGTCTCAGGTGTCACATTCGAAGTTTATACATAAGTAAGCTGTGCCTCGATTTGATTCTCGAGAAGTTGAGTATACATAGTCCATCGATCGATAAGATGCGTTCACATGTAAGACTCACTAGAGAAAACACAAGGTGTCCTCACCACTGCAACCAAATCATTTTGTCTTGGAACGCGGACTGAAGTGGGCCATAGCACTGCCAGGACAAGCTTTGACTTTAATATCATAGGTGGAAAAGCAGCATGGAGCGAAGTACATCTCTATTATCATTCGAAGTTTCTTTGAAGGACGGATTTCAAACGCGCGGACAGCCAGTGCGTATATCTGAAGTTATAAAGGTAAAATGGTACTAGAAATGATGCCCGTTCAGACTTCGCACAACGGTGTCAAATAATGCTGAATCCGACGGTTCGCACTTGAGCTTGATCTTCAATCTGATGCCAGATAGCACTACAATCAGTAGACTCAATATTCGACTATTGATCATCATGCATCAACGGGGAACTTGTTCCGAGTTCCGAGGCCGCCACGTACGTCCAAATGATCGTGTGCACACTCACATCCCACATACACCAGCATATTTCTTGCCAAATGAAATAAGGAGATACTAATAAAGTCTATGTGTGCCAAGTCATACTAGTTCTTGAAGAACTCCCAGCGGCTTGAAGAGAAACTAATTAAACTCTTCAGGCTATAGCAAGGCTATAGTACTGTTGTACTAGAACGCAGTGCGCGATTAGAGGGGATCCATTTCATAAACGACATCACCCGAGTTCGGTGCCTCTGGAGATTGACGGTGCCCATACCGCCTACACTCAAGGCTGTACTGGATATTTCCAACTACCTGATCCATCAACGTCTCGATGTACTTGACAACCTTGGCATCTTCGATTTCCCCGAACGACGGCAACATTTTGATTCCATTCTCCAAGTCTGCAAGGATTTCACAGAACTTCCTGTATATGTAGTCAATCGCGCTCTGACGGTCGTTCTTGCGCAGGCCTGTTATAGGATCTTCGAGTGCAATCGTAATGTGATTATAGTACGCGCCACACTCAACATATTCTTTCTTGTACGAATAGAGGTCCTGCAGGTTAAGACACGTACTTAGAACTATTTTCCAGATCAGAAAAGGAGACCGACATTTGTAAGAATTATAAGGTCAAGGACTTGGTTTTCCAAC
>JABAJX010010113.1:0-13452 GCA_018221735.1 Termitomyces sp. K1Aa
AGGAGGAGCACACTTGCGGTTGAGGAGGAGTGTTGCGATCCTGCCACAAGGCACACCGCAAATGTGCCTGATTTTCGGTCACGTATATATACACTTATTATTTTCTTAGAACCCTCAGTCGTTTGCATACGCAGACTGAGGGTGAGTTGACATACACACGAATATTGCACACTTACTTACGGTACCATAGATCAGACTTACTGAGTCTGTATTTGTCTAGGTACTTATATAGTCGTTTGCATACGCAGACTGAGGATCAGACTTACTGAGTCTGTATTTGTCTAGATTCGGATTCCAACAATAATCCTCGAAAAGCGCGCCAAAAATCGTATCGAGGACTTCGACGACGGTTGTCTTTGTATGACTCCCACATTCAGAAAAATCAACTAACTGATGGGTAGGCCACGTCTGACTACGACCCTCATGCTGTCTGATTGCTTATCAGACTTAGTACGACTATCTTCACTCTTCAAAACTATGTATGTATGCACATAAGTCTACATAAGTATTACCCGATTGTTAATGATACCCCTTGATACTGATGGACACACCGACACAATCAACAACACCTGTAACTCGCAACCCACAATCTTATTGCCCTCCTCCTAGCATATCCCATGTTCTCACGATTCTTCTGCCCCACCCTCCTCCTCCTCCTGTCCCTCTTAGCCTCCGACACACCACCCTCGCCTCCTTCGAGCTTCTCTACGACTGCATCGCGCTCGGCGCGCCCTTATGGACATTGTTAGTGCTTCTAGGCGGGGGTGGGGGTGATACCTTGACGCCAGGCCGACCTGATCAATTCGATTTCGAGGGTATATCGATGGACGCGCGCACGGGGTTTGTACTGAGTGTGCAGATCCTAGAGGCGCAGGGGAGACTTGGGTATGGAGAGGTGTTGAGGGGGGAGGATTTTTGGGAGGGAGTGTGAGGGGGTTTGGGAAGGTGCGTGGTACGCGTTTTGTTCACTTTGTGTGTTGAAGGGAATGTGAACATTTGATAGGTGCTGAGAACGGTGTATGGACTCCTCGTGGCATTGGAAGAGACGTACCCTGGGATACTTGTGCTCCACCGGCGCGAGGGGGAGGAGAGGGGACCTTATATGCGAGCTTGTAGATTCAGAGAGGGCACAACATGAAGTATTCGAAACGACTGCAGCTCACAGAGACACCCTAGCTTACATAATTAGTAGCTGTGGCATTTGAAAAAGTGCACTCTGGTTTCAATTCTCTGAACATTATTCTTCATCATGGCCTCAGCAAAGCCCATCTTGACATCAGACCTCTCTAGCAAATCAAGAGATGTTCCAATTTGCCTTACAAGGCCTATCCATCGGCAATTGGAAATGGTAGGTTCACCTTTCGATGATACGCTGCCAAATCAAGGTCCAACCACATGATGATACATAGCTTGATCCCCTTGAGTATGCTATGGGATTTCGGAGGGGCGATTTGAATGAGTTTATTTGCTCAGATGCAAATACACTGGTTTATGAGCAAGTTTATATTCATTCACCTTCGAGCTATATGTTCAAAATGAATTTTTTGTATCAGGCAAAGACGATGTGTTGGATGCCTTTCACGCAGAAGAATGGACGCTTGTTCCAGAAAAGGAACACCTAGGATATATCATTGACCTTTGGTATTCTAATTATTCCGATGCTCCTGTCGACAAAAGGGAAAGGTATAAACCAGTGTGGAACTCTCGTGCTCTGTACCGCGTGCTTCTGATTCAACTGAACAGGGACCTACGATCACTATATCTGGCCGCACCTATTACCCCTACACCATCTTTCGTATTGAGTCATACCGTATATACGGTCCCTGACGGGACTCTCACCGACAGTGGCGTCACACGTGTTTGGTCTTCAATTCCACCGTATTTCTGGTCTGTTCTCGCTGCTTGGTATATGGTGGGCACTATGATGATATTCCACACCATCTGCGTGACCAAAAATGCAATCTCCTCACTGTGCAAAACATGTTAATGAGGGAACTTCCAAGTACTTTTGTTTCTAACCATCCAGAACCTGATAGACCACGTCCTCGTCTTATTAGGGAGGTGGCGGAGAATGCTAGACCGCGGAATGGTCGGTAGGGGTGCGTATTCTTATCTTCAGCATTGCTTCTTGTCGTAACGCAATACTCACATCCTGTGTTCGGAATCGTTTTGATCAGCCTCTGGATTAACAAAGACAGATATAATTCTTATCCGTATCTGAATCTCAGTCCAAAGTTAGACTATATAATTGTAGATATTCAATTCAATGTAACAGTTGATGGGTAGGCATGTGGGTAACAAGGAAAAAGAAAAGGATACATCTTAGAGTACATATACATAGCACGAGAAAAAATCCACTCCTATTCTAAGTCTAACCAGAGCACATCAAGCATGCCTCCTTATTCTCGAGTGAGCACTGCAGTTTCGCGTCCGCAAGCTCACGGTCCCTCTGGCGTTGCAAGGCAGCTGCATACTCAGGATCAGTCTCGGCCGCGGTCTTGATCTTGTCATCCAGTGATATCGCCGCGAGAACCTCTTCGGTACTTTGGGCATTCTGGAAGGCAGCAGACTGCGTGAACGCTGGGGCTACATTGTCCGTCGCAGGTGGAGGCGTCGACGAAGTAGAGGCCACTGCTGATGCAGATGGCTGTGATAAGGATATAGAAGAAGCGGCGGGAGATGAGGAAGAGGATGATGAAGCAGGTGTGGGAAGGTTGTTTTGAACCACACGCGCCGTGTTGGAGTTAGCCGCCTGTTGTGCCTTGGCCGCCTGTGCCTTGGCATCCTTGAGCACGCTCTGGTCGACAGTGAACTGAATGGCCTGAGCAGCAGGCCTCGTGCGAAGGTAGTACATGCCGGTCTTGAGACCCTTCTTCCACCCGTAGAAGTGCATACTCGTCAGCTGACCAAGAGTCGGTGATTGTAAGTGGACGTTCAAGCTCTGACTCTGACAGATGAAAGCCCCGCGGTCGGCGGCGAGGTCGATGACCTTCTTCTGGCTGATCTCCCAGACGGTCTTATATATGGCCTTGACATTGTCGGGGATAGTGGGAATGTTTTGAATGGAGCCGTTGTGAGCAATGATCATGTTTTTCATGTTGTCGTCCCAAAGCCCAAGGTCGACAAGTTCCCTGAGAAGCCATGGGCACACGACCTGGAATTCACCCGCAAGTACACGACGAGTGTAGATGTTGCTACAGAATTTTCGATGTAAGCAACATTTCAAACCAGGACACTTGGTAATCGTACCTTGTATAGGGTTCGAAGCATTCATTGAAGCCCAAGATCTGACTCGTTGAGGCGGTGGGCATAGGAGCGCACAAGAGAGAGTTGCGGAGACCAGTTCGAGCGATCTTATCCTTGATAGAAGTCCAGTCCCAGAGACCAGTGGGAGTAACACCCCAGAGGTCAAACTGGAGCAGTCCTTGTGATGCAGGGCTACCTTGATATGTCTCGTAGGGACCATCCCTCTCCGCCATCTCAGAGCTGGCCTCAAGAGCCGCATGGTAGATGGTCTCGAAAATCTGGATATTGAGCTCCTTTGCAGCCTGCGAGTCGAACGGCATGTGAAGAATCATGAAAGCATCGGCAAGACCCTGCACACCAATGCCGATAGGGCGGTGACGCATGTTTGAGCGACGGGCTTCAGGGACGGGATAATAGTTGACGTCGATGATGCGATTCAAGTTGTAGGCAACAACTTTGGTAACATCGTGGAGCTTCTGGAAATCATATACACCGTTCTTGATGAATGAGGGAAGAGCGAGAGAAGCCAAGTTGCAGACAGCGGTTTCATCTGGTGACGAATACTCGATGATCTCCGTGCAAAGGTTAGAGGACTTGATAGTGCCAAGGTTCTTTTGATTAGATTTGCCTGCAGGTATATAAGTAGTTGGTCAAAATTGAGAACGATTAACACGCACGATTAGCAGCATCCTTGTAAAGCATGAAAGGTCCCCCAGTCTCGATCTGGGCCTCAAGAATCGCATACCAAAGCTTTTGAGCAGGAATAGTCTTCTTCGCACGTTTTTCGTTCTCGTACTTCTCGAACAGGGCCTCGAATTCTGGACCATGGACATCAGCAAGTCCCGGGGCTTCATTGGGACAGAAGAGGGGCCAGTCGCCACCGGCCTCGACACGCTTCATGCTAGGAAGGTTAAGCTCGATAATCCACATGAATAGATAGCACACAAACATACAAGAGGTCAGGGATCCAAAGGGCGTAGAAGAGATCTCTCGCACGAACTTCTTCCTTTCCATGGTTCTTTCTCAAATCAAGGAACTCAAAGATGTCGGCATGCCAGGGTTCGATGTAGATTGCGAAAGCGCCGGGTCGCTTATTACCTCCCTGGTCAACATAACGAGCAGTAGCATCATATGCTCTCAGCATGGGCACAATGCCATTTGAATAACCGTTAGTGCCAGCGATGTAAGAACTACAAAGGATATGTTAGTCATAACAATAGATGAGCAACAAACACGTACCCAGTAGCACGAATACAATGAATGTTGAGACCAATACCTCCAGCGGTTTTGCTGATCATCGCGCATTGCTTGAGGGTGTCGTAGATGCCATCAATTGAATCATCTTTCATGCAGACAAGGAAGCAGGAGCTCAGTTGTGGGTGGGGTGTGCCAGCATTAAAGAGAGTAGGTGAAGCATGTGTGAAGTAGCGATCAGACATGAGGTTGTAAGTCTCGAGGACACGCTCAATGTCATTACCATGGATGCCGACTGCGACACGCATGATCATATGCTGAGGACGCTCAGCGACACGTCCATCAATGCGAAGGAGGTATGAACGCTCCAATGTCTTGAAGCCGAAGCTACAGGACACATTTACTACTGAGTAATCATGTGTGATGCCAGGACAACTCACTAGTTATACTCAAAGTCACGGCTGTAAATGATGGCCGAGTCCAAAGTTTCTGCATGCTCGCAGACAACATCATATATTTCCTTAGAAATCATACCAGCCGGACGATTGTTTCGAGGGTTGACTAGGGTCGAATGAGTATCTGGCAGTGGCAACAGCTAAACATGATCGCACTATAGTGGTAAAGGTCTTTGATGACTTGAGAAAAATTTTTCTTAGTCTCCTTGTGAAGATTGGAAATGGCGATACGAGCGGCAAGGACTGCGTAGTCCGGATGCTTGGTTGTGAGGTATGCGGCGGTTTCGGAG
The DNA here is from genome assembly GCA_018221735.1 of Termitomyces sp. K1Aa. Taxonomy (NCBI): domain Eukaryota; kingdom Fungi; phylum Basidiomycota; class Agaricomycetes; order Agaricales; family Lyophyllaceae; genus Termitomyces; species Termitomyces sp. K1Aa. Next base: position 5,186 of record JABAJX010010113.1, read on the forward strand.
GCAAGGTTCTGGATGATAGTTTAAAAACGCGTGGAGGAACAACACATGAAACGATGCCACGTACGTCGAGCTCAACCGTCGTAACGCCCTGGTAAACTCCAGCGACAACTTTTTGCGTGACTCTACCGTGACGCGTGTCAGGAACAAATTTGTAGAAAGTCAGACAGTAACACGCACTCAATAGGATTCACGTAGTTCATGTCTAATCCGTAGCATAGCTTGTCAATCCTCGATGTAATCTATATCTTGATGAGACAAAGACGCGTCAAACAGCGAGAAACACACGGACTTTATCAAATTGAACGCGTTCTTTGCGTCTGCAGGAAACCAGATAGTCAATGTTGACGCGTCGCGTCGCGACCAGGGGGGACGTACCCATCTTAAAAAATTCGAGGTCAGTCTGGGCTACTAGTCGTACTGAACCTAGGACAGTACTGAACCTAGGACAGGTACTTACCTCGCTTGAAAACGTAGGCCATGATGGAGTTGTATTGACCTAGGGACGCAGGCGATGTGGAGAGGGGGGTAGGGAAGACTTAGAAAGTAGGTGAGGAAAGTGAAAAACAAACACGCGCCTTTATAAATTGACCACTTGATCACTGACTAAGCTAGGTCGTCTCCCACCGTCACGGTTATTCAGTCAACAAACGCGTACACGATACACAACTGACGCGTACATCTAGATATGTCTGCTGGGGATATCATGAAGGAGATGATTCAAAGAGGTGTCAAAATATAGCGCCCAAGCCCAGTAGACAGGTCCTTTTCCCAAGCTAACTCCACCACGACTATTCCTTTTCCGGGTTAGGTTTGGAAAATAATTAATTCGAAACTAGACTTAGCAGAACTGCTTCTCTGAACGGAAACGGACAGAGATAGCTCAAGCCTCACCTGAGCTATCCACCGTGGAGTCCGCCGCTGTCCCATCTACGAGAGCCAAACAGGGGAAACGCCTTCGATGTCCTTCTGAATTTACAGACCAGAATCGACCTTCTGCAAAGAAATCTCGCTTCACGTTGGATTCTTGAAACTCTACCTTGCCAGTGAACAACATCTGTGACAGGCTCGTCATGAAACAAGCCTCTACGACACGCGAAAGGGATCCGAATTACTACTTTGACGACGGGAGTTGTATCTTCTTAGTAGATGACACACTGTTCAAAGTTCGTCTCAATGAAATCTCCTTCTGATGTCATTGAACTTATTGCATGCCACATGGGCAGGTGCATCGCACAAGACTCTGTAATGACTCAAGACAACCTAAGAACTCGAATAGCTTTGGCGCGATGTTCAGCCTACCGCAAGGGAGTATGGAAGTTGAAGGCAACTCAGACGACAACCCAATCGTCCTGACAGGCAACACCCCCTCCGAATTTCGCCACTTCCTTTGGTCATTTTATGCACTGTGCGTCATTGGGGCCCGTCTGGAGAATTTGACTGAAGATTGCATATGATCACAGGCCGCCAGAAATTAATAAAGCAAGCGAGAATCTCACACTGCTAATCGACATCGCCCGTGTCTCCAACAAATATGACTTCAAGGACCTCGAAACATGGGCACTCAATACCATACTCGAATACGTGAACCGCAAACCCTCGCCGATCCTCGCTACCGTCCCCGGTCCTGCTTACTCATACACCTTTTCCGCCGACGGAGATACAACTTACAGAACAATATCCACCGACGTCGCTTTTCAGAGTACCGAGGAGTTAACCAAACTCATTCGGCTTGCCCAGTTGTGCAGCCATGAGCCCCTCCTCACAACAATGATCAACCATCTCAAGGATCTCATGAGTACTTCAGTCCAATATGCATACCTTGCCCTGACGCTCGCTGACGAACTGAACCTCCGCACTCTGAGTGGCGCAGCGTATCTCGAAGTAATGCAAAAAGCGACTGTAGTTAAACGCACAAAGACCGATATCGAGTTGAAAGCGATGACGACGCAGCTGGGTAGCGCCGTAGCGGATACCGTCCCTTTCGTACCTGGTCTTCCCGTGACCACGCCTACGGAAGGTACCGTGGACGAGGAAGGCCGTCTTGTAATCAGTCGGGCTCAGCAGCTCCGCCTTCTCACTGGCTACTATCGCCTTACAGGTACTTGGGAACGCCTACGAATGACGCCGCCTGCGTTCGAACATGCTTCATCGTGCGGCGCTACTTGGCATCAGCACGCATGCACCCAGAGTTGGGTTGAGTTCTGGAAGGAGAAGACGAGGACTGACGCGGTGCTTGCACTCGGTTTGGCAGACGTTGTAGGTCGTTTGAGACAGGTTCACAAGGAGTTCGAGAGGTATGGAAGCGTGCCGTACATGCATCACGACTGTCGAAATGCGGCACGCAAAGGAATTCTTGAGATCATAAAGAAGGTTGAGGATGGGCTTCCGGATTTTTTCTCAGAGGGTGAGGAAGACGATGAATGGTAGGCAGCGATATGGATGCGAGATGGACGCTGATAATGAATGAATCACTCTAAGATAAAATAATCATGTTACAAAAAGTGTAAAATAGTCCTCACTTTTACCTGTGTACCACTTCTTATATCATGCAATTCAGTTCCGTCTGGTCCCATTTCGACTGCGTTTCCCAGGGACAATTCCAGAACTATTAGGATCAGCTCGAGCTTCATGGCCGTTTACAGCCCGGGGTTCATGTAAGATGTCTGACGATTCACGAGTAGGATTTGGCTCTGAGGTAACACCAACCGAAGTTTGAGGGATAACCATCATACTGCGCATGAGAGCGTCAATGTCGTTAGTGCTAGGGAGCGGCTCCAAAGCAGCCTGGGACCCGCGAATCAGAGTTCGTACAAACAGGTCGTTATCTTCGAGATCGTGTACCGTCTGATGAAGACGCGCGAGAACCTCTTCGAAAAGCTCTACACGTAGAACACATCAGCGTCCGTTCGATTATCGAGTTTATAATTTACGCTTTTCTTCGGCTGAGCCCTTGGGATGACGAGGCAGTAAAGGGTCCTTGTCCGCTAAAAGTTCCTCTGAGCGTGGCATAAGCAAAGCGAGTCGCTCCTCCCATTTGGCCTCAAATAGATTCTGGCTGATCTGGTCCTCGCAGTCGGAAAAAGAGGTCTGATCTTCACCATAAACTGTCCCAATCGAGCTTGCAGGAGATGGGGCGCGAAGCACTGGTGGCGCGTATTCGGTGTGATGTTGATTTGCCGGCATCTAAATATTCTTTGAGAAAGTAGAGCCTGAGAGGATTCCTAGTGCACGGTATGTATAAAAGAGAAATGAAAGAAGACACTTGTCAACTCAGGTTCATTTCGTCTGGTTGTGGCAAATGGCAACAACCCGAAAACAGCACCAAATAGCACGTACACAACACGTCAACTTTCTTGGCAAATTCATAAAATTGTCAGGCCACTGCGCACCTCGTCTTCTCCATATCATTCCGTGCGAAAATTGTCTCTCTACTCCTTTTAATGTTGAGGTGTCTTTAGTAATACATACGCTAGAAGGCTAGATTTCTGCTTGTCCATTGTGTCCGTACATAAGACGAGGCGAATACTTGGGCGAATTTTAAATCCGAGTCATGCTCGAGTCATGCGTGGATCAGACCCAGGCCAGCACGTTGTCTACTGCAGTGGATGAGCTTGAAAATAACGAACCAACTCTTCTGCGCACAATGACCACATGCATAATGATATCACACTAACCGCCACACCAACCGACCGTTTAGTGAGGTGTTTTACCAATTATCGCTGCAGACGAGGAGCATAACATGGATGGGCGAAATTACCAATTGATCCTGTGAACACACCAGCAGAATCCAATCATGTATTCATGTAAGATATGCACATAAAAGTCATTTCCATCACACGATGGTGCTCGTACTAGCACCATTTGTCCCCACATGCAGAAGCTCTACGTGAGAAGCGTTTTTTGAATTTATACCGCATGCGCAGCCATCCTGACCAAGCGTGTACCCACCGTCTTTGGAGGTATAAAGGTCAATAAGTATCTTGAGCTAGGCCTGAACATACTTGATGCGAAAAATTATTCAGTGACCCCGTCCGGATGAAGATATCCTTGGGCCTTCCAACTCTAACACTAAGCCATGGCTGGTCGGTATGTACAACCAAGTAGAGATGTCAAAACAGGGTTCGGTCGTCTGTAAATAGCTGACGCGGGTGCACTTAGTGGTGAATTTCAATAGGGCAAGGAAAAAAGTTGGCCTTGTTTGTCTGTCTATTACTTGACATGAACAAAACTAGGCAACTCGCTGCATACTAATAGTGACCAATGACTCGGGAGGTCTAGGATCCTTGTTTCAAGAGAGTTGTGAACCATGACGGGGAGGAGTATCTCATTTCGCGAGGACAAGTCGAAAAACGTCGCAATAGGTTAACCATACGCCCCCATTCGCACTTATACATGCCGAACACGCCGGCTCAAACGTTACATCCATATGGTGCAGAGTTCCCATCTTGCGCACCATCGCACATGGACTCCTACAGTCTTTCAAAGTGTATAAGTAAGACGAAATACATCACTGGCCCCTCTGGATCACGTCTATAAGAGAATCACTTCTGCCTCTTCTCCAACGTCATTCGAACATGTCTACGAGTAGTCTTCCATCCTACAGAGCTCCTTTGTTCACGCGAACCTCGTCCCATTCGGTAGAGCCGCACCAGTCTGAACGTCGCACCGCTTTGGTAGATCGTCTGCGACCTCGGCCGACTGGAGATCATCTCAAGTCCAGGAACGGAGATGCTCAGTTAAGATTAATACCTCGTGAAACCAACATCGCCCTCCCTATATACGGGGTGAAGGACCGTATTGAAGGCGTGGTAGAGCTTTTCAAAGTTGACAATGTTATTTCTATCGACGTTAAAGTGAGCTTTCACACATTGGGGCATCGTTAGTTGGTGATGACTCCCATTTGTAGGTTGAGGGTAGGCTCTTGCTCATTGAGATCGCGGAAGGTGGCACGACATCCATGAAACTCTCCCTTGCTGCGGATGTACTATGGAACAAAGATTCGCCCAATACGTCCTGCCCAACGAGCCTTCCGTTTTCGCTTAATCTCCCTTCGACATTGACGTATGAAAACATGACATATGTACGCCGATACTGTATCTGAATTTTCTTCTACTGATTCTTTGATTTCTTAATTGTTTAGCCTCTTCCTCCCACATTTGACGTCAAACTCTCGGGCCTACCCGGATTCCACGCAACAGTCGATGTAAGCCTTTTGATCTAGGTGTTTCGCTTTCACTGACATTTCGGATTTCCAAGTATGTTGTCACCGCAACCATAACCAAGCCTCAGCCCGTTCCTACGCCATCTCGCTTGCCTGTAAAATCCAACGTCCTCAACGGTTCTACGTATGAAGCAGATTGACCGTATCTCTATTTCTAACTTTGATATACAGGATTCTGTCAATTCCATTCAAATATTATCCCAGATCGCGGCCTGCTACACCGCTCCCATCACCTTTAACTGCCTCTCAACATGGCTTAAACGACAAACCAAATTGGACTTGCCATCAATCTGAGATACGCTCTAAGGACATAGCACTCGATTCGATCAAGACGAAGCTCTATCTCCCTACCTCCCGTACCTTTTGCATCTCTCAGCCGATACCTTTCCATGTGACATTCGAGTCGTCGTCGCCTTCGCTAACATCTTTCCTACCATTTTGCCCGACCGCAGGACTCCTTAAAAAGAAGCAAGCCACGCTCATTCAGCTCATGCGGCAGTCCACAGTTGATGTAAGGTAAAGACATCTCAAATTTTCCTACTGTGGATCTTTTTTCATCTCGACCAAGGAATACTGTAATTTCAGGCGCGAAATCCGACATGTGGAGGATCGACTGCATTGGGGATGGGACCTTTAGGCATGTGGTACGTACTATGCTTGCTCATGATCCACTAAAAAAACGTCTGGCTTCCAGGCCGATGGACCGACCTGGAAGGAATTCTCGGGAGAGATCACTATTAGCAAGACAATCCACGTCATGGGCTTCATGGTATCTGGCCTCAGCGTCAAGGTAAAGTAACTGTTATACACCCATCATCATTTCTCTAACTGTATGCGTGATTGTAGGACTGCATCTTGTTCTCAATGACGCCCCCTGATCAACGAGGGTCACCATTTGCAGAACTTCGTCAACTCATTCCAGTCAAGCTAACAACCGATCCGTGGGTAGCAGATGGTACGGGTGTTAACATTACGTCTCATAGCAATGGTTCGGAATACTCCTTCTCGTCTGTTCTAAACCATGCAGAGGTGATGGTTCATGATTAGGGGTAGATTCCATATGACGTATGTATTGCTCATGACATCACCTATGTTCACGTAGATACCCAAGGAATTATTCTTCATCTCCTTTCATTATCACATCTACAACCATGGACCGCAGCATAGAAGAAGTCCAGAGCGCCGTTGACCCACAGACACAGCAGCGAACCAAACTCCCTTCAGAGAACGTGCCAGCCCCGGCAACAAGAAGCGACACTTTACCTCAACAAGGTATGGGCTCTCATTCTCAAACTTTCACGACAAACACATGTCTTGGCGTAGCTTCCACATCTCCTGGAGATGGTAGTGAAGTACATGCGAATCAAGTGCCCTTCAAAGAACGAGTGATAGGTAAGCATTTATGGTATGACCGTCCATTCTGGCTGAAATATTGATCATGCCCTCTAGGTGTTGCAAAGGTAGCTCACGGACAGCATCATTAATCTTGCTCAATTTGACCAAACTGTCATCTTCAGATCACACGTGGAACGGCAAGTATCTGTAATCGAGGTGGTATTGCGCATGCTTTGACTAATCAATATCTCGACGTTACATACTAGGCTTTGCGCAAGGTACACTGGATGGTATACTCCAGGCCATTCTGTTCTTCACTGAACGATATTATATAGCCCAGCCTGAAGCAAGAGGGCGAAGCGATTCTTGAGGGGCAGACTACCCAAGAAGACCTGAAGAATGCCTCCCTTTGATTGTCGTACTCCCTACTCTAAAGTCAGTCTGTAATCTATCTGATTCGTGGACCATTCTGAATGATTTCGGCACAGCGAGATCAACTTTTCTGTGTCCTTTGTATAATACGTGCATCCTCGACAATTGTGATAAAATTTGAATTCGAAAAATTGAGCATTTTCAACCTCAAGGAGGTTCGATGAGCTTCTCAAGGGAAACGAGAATCGACATTCGTTCGGCATTGGAAGATGCTTCAGTCCGTCGTACAAGCCTGCCATCTCAGTAGTTTAACGAGTTCACATAAGATAACTAATTTTCTTCCATATAGTGCACTAAAATCATTAACTACCGACCATTTTGCGGCTGAACATCCTCCACTTCGTCACATAGTAGCCTAGGAGGTGGTCTATCAGGTTCTGGCTGGCCAGCGACAAAAGCAACTGGAAGGTCGCGAACCAACATGCTGTGCACTGCGAGAAGCCACGTCTTTTGCGTACGGAGAGAGGCAGGAACAGCAGGAACAGAACGAGGCAAGCAATCGTACATTATATACCAAACACCGAAAACAGACCAGAAATATGGTGGAATCGAAGACCAAACACGTGTGACACCACTCTGAGTGAGAGTCCCGTCAGGGCTGTAGATAGGATATGATTCGAGACGAAAGATAGTGTAGGGATATTAGATGCAGCCAGATATGGACATCGTGGGTCCCTTGTGTGGTTTAAACAAGTCAGTACACTTTCAAGAGGGATGGAAATCACGCACCGGTTTATACCTTTCCCTTTTGTCGGGAGCTGACTGATAATTGACCTCCCAAAGGTCGACGATATATCTCATGTGCTTTACGTCCGGAACAAGTACCCATTGACATTTTCTCAAGGCATCCAACACATCTTCCTTTACTTTGGTACATTCAACTTGAATACATAGCTTAAATGGGAGAATGAACTTTCTCACCAGATAATTTATTTGCATCTGAGCCAATGAACTCATTCGTCTCGCCCCTCTGAAATCCCATACCATATTCAACGGGATCGAGCTGTCATCTTTGTGATTGGTATAGCACCGTGGCATGGAAAGGGACCTCTCACTACTTATACCCAAGCGACGTTGAAGTGGTCTGATAGTGTAGACGTTAGCAGCTTTCGAGATATAGAGATCCGATGTTAGGATGAGGTCTGCTGAGGCCATGAGGGATGCTTTGAAGGCAAATGAGAAGGCGAACATCAGGAAATTCCCAAAAACTGGTGAGCTGGTGGGCTGGTAGCACAGCCACCCAAAGCTTGCTTTGCTCGTCGACAGCTCATGTCAAGGT
>JABAJX010010114.1:0-13416 GCA_018221735.1 Termitomyces sp. K1Aa
CTAGCCAAATCTCGCGTGATGCATATGGGCGCGGGGGTCGAATTTCCAAGATATAATCTGGGTGTCGGCCTTTGTAGATCCATCTTTCGAGATCCACTGGCACCCTGACCCTTACCCTTATGATTGCATACTAACTGACTTCTCCCGGGTTCAGGCTATCTTATAAAATGACAGACTCAGACCCACGAAGGTGATGTTACTATCCACTCCGAACCAGACGATTCAATTCCTCACTATGTCAGGTCCTCCGATTGGTCGTCTCGTAGACGACGTTCTGCATCAAATTTTTGGTCTAGTACTTCGAAATGGCGATGAGCAGTGGCTCTCGCGTTGGATCACGGTCGGTGCTCTTGTCTCTAGCGTCTCATCACGGTGGCGCTCCATCGCGCCCTCTGATGCCTCGTTGTGGAGGGATATCTTCATCGGTCCCTGGTCTTCACCTGCCATGATGCGTTTAGTGCTCAATCGTGCCGCGAAACACAATCTTCGTGTTTTATTCTGCGTGCCCAAAGACATGGGAGGTCCCCTGTTCAAGGGGTTCTCTGCTCCATTCAACGCATCTATTCAGTTGGTTGTAGCTCAAAGCCCTCGCTGGGATACCCTGTCTGTTATCTCCCCATTTCAACCCCTTCTCTGCCTTGCAAAAATCCTAGCCGACATCCCTTTTCCCAATCTGTGCTCTCTTGAGCTTGTCAGGACCTGCGACACAGCGGCCACTCTATGTTGCGGGCCATTCACGATGTTGGATCCCGCGACTTTTAGATGCCTTTCGTTGGATGGCGTGGTCATCCGCCCCACCCACTCCACCCAATTCTCCGGTCTTCAGAGCCTTAGCATCGCGAACACCGATCTTCGCATGCTGGATGGGCTACGAATGCAATTGTTGACATCGGCTTCTCCTACTTTCCCAACCGAATGTACGCCCACAATGACAGGAATCCAGTACCTGAGTATGAGTACCCCACTTCTATCATACATTCCGTGGATTCTGTCATTCAACCCATCGACTCTCGTGTCCCTCAAGCTCAGCGGGTTTTTGGCGGACAATTTCCCTACCTACAACACATCCGAGTCTGAAGAACCACTGGTGCCGAAGCTATTGACCGGAAACCTCCATTTTCTGGAGTTGGCGAACATAGACAGCGTGGGCATCGACCGTCTAATCTCTTCTTTGCGTGCCAGTGGTAAGAGATGGGGAGGACTACGCACACTGACAGTTGCATCCGTTGATCTTCGAGGAGATTATGAGTTAGAAATACACAATATCTTTCCTAATCTTACCGATCTTTTACACGTATGACATTCCGACTATCACATAATCAATGTCATTGTATCTAGTCCTTCCGTGGTTACACCCGAGGACAGTTGGGTATTCCGTTAATACTAGTTTCCTGTAACACCGTGGCGGCAGCTCAGGAGCCAATATACGCGGTCATTTTATGAGTAAGATGATTAACAATCCGAAGGCATGAACAGTGGATTCTAGATATTTTGGTAGTATCACTGGTTGTAGTAAGTATTTCTAGAATATTCATGAATGTGAGCATGTTACTTATTTATTTCGGGAGCATCCTTCGATTTTGATGCTATTTTTAGCTCATCTCCGCTCGGAGTCCGCACACGAAGCCCAGTGTCAGTGCTCCAGACCCATGATGTGTTTTTTGAATACTCCATCCAACTACTTGAATAATAGCAGTGCTGCACCATGTGCAGAGATTACAGTGGATTCACACAGTGAGTCAACATAATTGCCGTCAAAGAATTGTGATCTCAATGCCCTGATTCAACCCTAATTAGGAGAAAACCATTCTCCTTTGACTTTTACATGTGAATAATCGGTGGTTCAGAAGCACCGATCATTTCTGACAAACAGTGCAATCATCAATGAATGTGATCCATTGAAAAACAACCAAGCAATACAATTTGACTTATATTGGTTATGAAAGCAACATTAATGATCTTGATAATTATCTAGGCGAAGTACACTCAAGTTATATTGGCTGCCAGGTCAATGAATGTGATTCATCTGGTTTGTACAATAACAATCCGATCGGGCAACAACAGGATAATTGGCACAGTCCGATTTGGAAAACAATCTAACTTTAAAACAGCAAAAGGCATATTTGGCTAATTGTAGCCTGAGTCCTAAAATATAGTCAAATATGGGAGATCCCAGGACATCTGTGACCAAGTATGGAGGTTCCAGGCTATATTTGCAAAATATTGAAGCTGTCTTTGTGCTGATCGGCGCTACCAGCTAAACTGTCAAACTCAAGAAGCAAATATATTTAGATCAAACTAGCCCATAAAGTTGGAAACAACAGCAACAAAAACCCTGACACTAGAACAATCTGATTGGAAAAAAATAGGTGCCTAGATGGTCCGAATCAGAGATGGTGACAAAATTGTAACACCAAATGCTGCTTGAACTATTGGAGCTGCAACATGCAGGGACAGTGGACATACTGACCTGGTTCTAGTATTTACAGTCATCAATGAATGTGATCTATCCCTAGTGTTCTTCAGGGGTAATGCTCAGGTATCCCAAGGGCTATCTGCACCCTCACCCATTACAATCTGTACCCTTTTTCAAGGGTCCAGGTACCTATTTCTATCAGTGTAGGTGTAATTACTTATAGAGCTCTGCAGAACAGGTATATGAAAAACATCAATAAAACAGGTAGAATCTCATTGACAATGGATTCACTCACTATTTCAGTCATTTGTACAGAGACTGAGAGTGAGCACACCACATTGCTTAATCCTAAACAATCATAGCGCAGACAATATTGCAGCATGGTACAAAAGGCTGTTACATACCCTTGACCTGCGGTGTTGAGAGAGTCAGATCAAGGGTTGAGAAATGATGACCTGTACCCATGCCAATCTGACCCATACCCATCACCCATTGGGTTTTCCATACCCTTGAAGCTTACTAATATTCATATGCAGAAATGTCAAATTCAAAAAGCAGATGTATCTAGATTTAATGTTGTAAGGCCCAGTTCAGTCTGGTCTTTTGACCTTTTTGAGCAGAACCAGAAACTTGGACTGGTCCAGGTTCATCCCAAAGCGTCAAAACCATGGACTGGACCAGTCTAAATCAGTTATCAATGGTCCAGTTAAGACTGGTTCATGACCGGTCTAAACCAGTTAAAACCAGTGTTTTGGACCATATTTTTGCAAATGTTAGCTCAGAAACACATAAAAACTGAGCCTGTGATCTGATTATTGGTTACTTATAAACATATTTGACTTATACATGATTTCAACAAGTATTACATGCACAGAACTCCTCTAAAACCTGTTAGAAATTGTTGAACCATTAAAGCCTCAACAATTACTTCTATAGCTGTGTTCCTATGGTTGTAACTGCTCAATCACCATGAGCCTATGGCTGTGTGCCATCAATGGATGGTGGTGCACCCCTAATCCAAATTGTAAGGAAACTACTCATTTCTGCCTGACCATCTCTATTCCCCATCCATCTTGTAGTAGTCATCCTTGCAAGTCATATGATTGGACTCTTACTCATCATCGATTATTGTTAGTAATTCTCCTTTACATACCATAGCCTGATGAGTCATGTAGTGTTAGTCATCAGCCACCAGCAATGTAGTATATAAGACGGTCTGCAGGATAGAATATCCTCAGACCAAACAATAGCAGTGTTCTTCTGTACTATCCATTGAACTGACTGTTGCCTTCATCAGTGACACGCTCACCTCCTTGCTTGTCTCCCTCACTCGCCCTCTACCCCTTGCCCACCTCTGGGTCACCTTGTGCTTACTTGTTGCCTGCTTGTTGTTCTGTGGCTTGTCTGTGTGCATCTTGGTTGTGTGGGTATTCCATGGTTGTTATTGCCCTTACACAAATGCAGTACTGTTAAACTCAATAAAACAGGTGTATCCAGACATATACCAGTCCAAGTTGGATATGGATAAGCTAGCTTAGAAGGTGGACTTTATTCAAAAATCACTGCTGGAGTAATACCTAGCAATGTAGGCTGCTTGAATGTGAACAGGAGTAGAGATTGATGATAGGTCCAGTGTCCATTATAGAGACTAGTAAAATATCAGAATACTAGCTCTGTACATATTTCCTACTATAACTATTCTGTCAGCTTGGATGGTTTATTGAAGATATGCATGCATCTACTAATTCTGAAGTACAGCTTACAAATGAAGTGGAAACTATTAGAGTACTCAGCAGATGTCAAACTCAAAAAAGCAGGTGTATCCAGATAAATACCAGTCCAAGTCCAAGTTGAAACCCTGACACTGGACATGCAACAGGCCAACTCAGAACATTGACTTTATCCAAAAACCACTGCTTGGGCTAATATTTAGCAATGTAGGCTGATGTGCACAGGAGTAGAAATGAATAATCATAGATGCTGTCCATTATGGAGACCAAAAAATCAGAATACTCTTGTAGTTCTGTCCATATTCCTTGCTATCAGTATTCTGGTACAAGTACTATTGAAGATAGAGGTTTTAGAAATAGGAAAATATTATTAGAGTACTGAGCAAAATCCAAGAGAGTACAGGCTCGAAACGATGCAGCCCTGATTCCAACATACATAATGAATGTACTTTGCAACTCTAAGAATTGAAACTTGAGAAATTTCAGCACAAGTACAAACACTACTTTTCTAATTATATTTCCTGAGCTTACCACAAATACAGGAAGGGGAAAGAATTTAATCTATGATATCTAATAAAGATCGTTGGACGATCTCCAGGGGCGTAACCGGTCAGAAGATGAAAACTTAAAGGACGCTGCAAAAGCTGCCTCCACTGTAAGTTTGAATAATGTCCTCTACGAGCAGTTCAAAGACAAGATTTCTAGACTATGATTCAATCGTCTTATTGAATTCCATCTCTATAGCGTTGAGGCGTAGCCTTTCTTCTTCCTCCAATTTGATTAGTTCCTGGGCATATCGAGACTTTTGGCGGATGATCGGGCCATACTTATAGAACATGAAGGGGAAAACACCCATCAAGGTGGCGAGGATTGCGAGGGTCGTGCTTGCCCATTGAAATCCAACTAGACATGAACGATGAGATATGCCCGGAGACAAGAATTCGGAACTAACCATTCTGATAGAACTGGACGCTAACAAGAGCCAGAGTTCCACCGATGCATTCTAATAATATTAACCATGGCGTCAGAAAAAAGTCGATTATTTGATTCAGATTGTTTACCTCGAGCGAAGCTCTGTCCTGTCACTGCACTACTGGCCATCAGACCGTAGCTCTCGACGGTGTAGTCAGAAACCGCTAAGAACACTACACTTAGTTCAGCCAAGGGTGTCATCGGTTTATACGTAACAATATGCACCTATGTGACCAGAGATCCCAAAAGCGATCAATGCACCGAGTGACGTATACATACTGATAGGTGGGTGACTTGTCCAAGCAAACCAGTACATCGAAATTGGGAAGACAAAAGCGGCTAGATGTAATGCTATTGGTAACATTCCAAGCATGATAGGATATGCGGGGGCCTGACCTAAAAATGCCCACAGAAGTTTGTTCTCTGGTACGTTCTTCCGTCCTTGCTTCTTCTCATGCCATACCGTAGCTTTATGTTGTAAATAGAATAAAGGGATTCCGAGTGTGAAGCCAATTAGGATTGCGAGATAGGTCAACTCAACCTGGGGGTCCTCAAGACCGTACTGAGCATAGACGAGAGGTGCGGCTTCAACGGCAAGATACTGAAATAATAGAATGTCAGCTAGATGGAATAGAACAGACCAACATGGTACCAACAATTATCCCGTAGTTCAAGCCATCGTAGAGTGCGAAGCAATAAACAATGGGTTCGGTAAAAAGCATGACTGAAGAGTTAGATAGGCAGCTTCACAACTTGACATGCGTACCGTACCAGCAGGCCGAAAAAGAGTCTCCGTCAAGATTTGTCTAAGTGAACGGCGTTTCAACTGCTCGTCGATTGCCCATGCATTAGTCTGTCCTGCTTTCCGCGCGCGTTGCGCTCTAGCGACGAGGATGACACCATGACGAGTTTCTGGTACCAAAATAACAAATGGGATCATGAGAACAGCACCAACAATTCCCCATATTCCATACACCCAACGCCAGCTCAAGGCATGATTAATATATCCGCCACTGTGAACGAAGTGGTCAGATGAACCGGAAGCGGTTGAAACATCTAACATACATGAGGGGTCCTCTGCGGGTGATGATAATGAGCGATTTATTTGAGAGGGGAGAAGGAACTCACAATATAACGACTTCAGATGCGTAAACCCAGATATTCATGGCCCACAATCTGATATATCATTGTATCAAGATTAGATGCATTGATAATCCGAGGCGAGACTCACCCTACGATATCATCTCCCTTCCACAAATCAGGAACATTTCCAACAGCGTTAAAAATCGTTGCCCCGGCGATCCCACAGATGAGACTTTCCAATCAAGCCTGAGTGGGCATTCAAAGCGTACTCCAATACGAAGACGACGTACCGGCAGATTATAATGGTTGCGAGATTACTTGCGAGGGCGCAAGGTATCTGTAGTATATCTGTGTACAATTGACTCGGATGCAAGGTCAAGGTGAAGGTGAGGGATTACTCGCAGACGATGCAAAGACAGATAGTGTTGACTTTCTTTCGGCCGAAGTCCTGAAGAGTTCATTATCAGATTTTCAAAATACTTCAGCTTCAGAGAATGACTTACCTCTGCTAAAGGCGTTAATATAACAGGCCCAACGCCCATCCCAAATAAGAATATTGCGACAGGCAGCCGGCTAACAGCCGAAGATACATTGAATTCAGTCTGCATCTCCTGTGCAATCGCAGCGGCTGAACTAGAGCAACAGGTAACCCACGTCGTTTGAACGCAGCTGTTACACAAGAGTAAGAACAGTGCCAATTATTCGTCGTCCATAGCAGTTTGTACTCACACAAGGAAGCAAATCATCGCCTTCCTCCATAACGGAAAATTGAACGGGTTCTCTGGATCATGAGGCTAGCAGAGTGAATTAATGAGCAAACGTTCACGCAGCGACATTTCAAACTGACACTCCAGTGAATTAGGTCGGAGTTAATGTACGCAGTAGTGCTCGTTATCCTCTCCAGATTCGTATTCTCAATGTTGCGGAAAATCGTTGCACTCATATCTGTCGGTCTCGGACAAGAGCTCGAGCCTCCGGTTAGTGACCGGTCCCTCCATGAGACAAGCCTTTTATAACGGCTGGTCACGAGTCTATGGTTAGTGTTGAAAGAGGGGAAATTTATACAACATTAATAAGGGGTTTGATCGAGCTGACCTAAGCATATATATGGTGATGACCCATCATGTATGACTGTAAAGGTAATAACAGTCCTTGCAAAAACAAGATGGATTGTATCATTCGAAGTTCAAAGGTATGGTAAAGGAGGTGCTGGGAGAAGTGAGTATCGTCTAGCGTCTAGGTTTGGTAAACGATGTCAATGTCCATGTCATTTTTATAAGATATATCTAAATCCAATGCAATACAAGGTCTATATCGCCGTTTCGGGCGCACGACTGCCGATGGAATCATATTTGCTGTGGTTGATGGGTGGCTGTTGGGGTTGCAAGGGGGAATATGGCATCGTCGGCATCGAGTCGAGCTGGAGGTTTGATCGTGAACGGGCAAGAATCTCGGTCGCCACGTCCGAGCCATATTGCTCGGCTAGTTGGCTACAGTGAAGATGAGAACTCCATACACAGTATAGGCAGTAAAACCACTCACTTGGCATAGTTGTCCATAATGACGGCCATACTATTCAAGCTTAGTCGGTAGGCTTTAGGCATCATACCTTTCCCGAACCTATATGTGACGTGGTTGGAACAGAGCAAGCCAGTGATCATGATAAAAAGTTGCAAGGGAACGAGGGAAAACACGATAGTATACCACACTGAGAGGATGTGGCGTTCGTATCGGAGGTAAGGAAGCTTGCATCCCGGGAGGACACTCCTTGAATAGCAGGTTTGGCTGATGGTTGCCTCAACGAACGGGCTGAAGTATCCACAGCAGCCCAATTGATTCTGTATTCGTAGTCGGCCAGATGTGCCGAGATCTCTCGACCATTGCGCATTGATTTTCCCCTCGAGGTTGAATGTGTGCCTTTTGTACGTCGTGTATCCGGGTATGAGCAGGAAAATGAAGACAATCCACAAAAGGAAGGTATAGACGGCCAGGAATGTGCGATTGTTCAACAGAATTCCAGCCCAACCTATTAAGGAGGTGAAGATTGCTAAAGAGGCGGCAAGGGTAGATATCACAAGTTCGGGACGGTTTGCGACTCTGATAATATCTGCATGGACCCATATATTGAACCAAGTTAGGAGGCACATTACCAAGCCGATGATTGAATATATCGAGAGCTATGTTAGAACATCATTTAGGGGGGCATTCAATGGGCATCTTGAATATCAACTGAACTTACCAGTGTGTTGGAAGCGAAAAGAAACCATTTGAACTTGTTCCATCGCAACTTTTTCTTTCCACGTTGACCCCCGAAGAAATCGCCAGAAACCCCGTCGTAGTCTTCATCATTTTCTCCGGGCATTCTGGCCTCCCCACTCTTGAATGCTTCCACTCCGCCACCACGCTTCGGCATACTTGGGGCATCGCCTTTTCCCTTTCTCTTTCTTGGCCCAGGCGACAGGAGCGTGCTGGAGAACTTGTGTGGTAGGTAATTTACCGTGAGTGAGACACCACTGCTGTCCGTTGCAGGGTTTTTCCCAAGTGGAGGAGTCAGCGAGGTTTGGGATCCTGATGGAGCAAACGGTGTATTGGGAGCATCAAATTGGCTGGTCATTGTTGTGGGTCCTAGGATAGGACGAGTAGAGGCTGCTTGTGAAATTGTTGAATTAGCCAAAGATGAGGTCCTGGACCGGCTTGAAGTTGAGTGAGTAAGTACAATGAGACAATGACAGAAAAACGGAGAAAAGCCTCACGGACTGCCACTGTCCATCTGCAGACGGGAAACGAGGAAGAAGCCCCGGTGGCCGGATCAGTTACAAAGTGTTACGGCAAGAGAAGCAAATACTCACACACACAAAATCAGGGTCAAATTGGTTGACGGTGAGAAAAAATTGGGCTTTGCAAACTTCAAACCTCAACTTGGTTCTCTTCTTCCAGGAAGCTCATTTTTTTCTCCTTCAAGCTAGTTCAGCACGTCAATGTTAGTCATTATGTTACTCGAAACATGTATGTAAGTGATGTAAGTGGTAATCATCTACTAGACACATATGTAATATGGTGATCTCTCCATAAGTACTTTGGTGGACTTACTCATTCCTGGATATTAGAAGAGTCAATCTACCATCAAATACTAGCATCCCTATTACCGATTGCCTGCTCTTATGCGACTGCCACTTGCCCGGATTCATAGGAGGAAGGTAACTAAGTGTGTGAACCGCAAGGCGCCATCGTTCCTTCGAAATCGACCGTCTTCCCGTTCAACTGCATGCTCACAGGACCTGCGTAGTTGAACGTTCCCTTGGCATGTTCAATTGTATCATCTCAGGATCCACTTGCATCCCCTTTCAAATTTGATTACCAGCGCGTGGCATGAGACACCCAAATGAGACCATCATTAGGTAGTAATCGCTTCTCGTTCCCAATCATGTTTAGTTTTTGAACCAGTGATTCACATTTGCACGGCCTCTTGCCTGCTCCTTTGTATTGTCAATCAATGTCCTCTCACTGATAAGATTGGTGTATCAGGCAAGTTGCTAGCGACTCGCCTCATCCTCAGTTCATTAATCCATGATTCCTTACTCCCTATATTCCTTTACTGCTCTCAAGACCAGCCGGTTTTCAGGAAAAATCTAATGTTTTCTTCAAGGAACACATCATAACAGCTAAGTAGCAATATGTAGTTTGATAGTCAAGTCACTTTTAATCATGTATGCATTCCCAGCACAGACGTATTGTAGTAATGCTACTAGTGTGGACTTTCTGTACTCCTTCCTCAACAACTTCTTCGGCTTACTTTGAGGAAAGTAGGACTTGTTCAGACTCCTCAGGAGCCTTGTGGATTAAACTATATATGGCTTGTTCATGCGGGAACGTCGACGGGTAATCTATTTCTACGGCTTCAGTGAAAACAGTGTGACAGCAACGTAATATTAGATTCTTTATAGTCTCCGTTCCCATTCCCACAATTTCTCCACAGAATCTGTGTAGATGTTATGGTGAATTAACGTTATGCAGCCTATATTGTCTTATTACTGTAGTAGTCTATCATAACTTGTTCATCAAAGATTTCCGAGTTCATCAAGATCAGTGTGGCGTAGTATGTTTCAATACCGATCTCGCGTACGGTAATCGAGATCCTGAGAAAATAACAGAGCATAAACCGGATACTATTTTATATGGGTGTTTCGGGGCTCAACAACCGACTTGTCTTCGGTGGCGTATGTCACCATTGTGGGTCCATCATAATCACATATGTATCCGAGTTACTGGATCTGAGTCAATTTTGTGGGCAATTCGGCGTTATACTTTGTGAGATATTGTAAGTACATAAGTACTGAATACTTCCGTGCATCGGATAAGTATACCCTTGTGTCTCTCTCGGAGGTATATATTTCGTACCGTGCGATCAAACCAAGATCAAGTACATACGACACACCAAAAGATCCGGGTTTATAAATGGGCGGAGGTAAAAAAAAGTAGATCTGACCCGGGAGGACGGGTAATCGGGTCAATGATTCAACTCTGCTCTCCCCCGCTATTCAGTTGTGGACCGAGTCGATCACACAATGATCTTGAACAAATTGGACTACTTAGCTACATAGACAGCCAGCATGATAGAGTAGACCCCGACATAGGGTTAGGCCCCAGCGGGTAATGTATAAAATCAAAAATCAAAAAAGTGTTCGCCAAAATAGATCATCAAACAGAACTGTATAAATTGCACCGACTGGCAGAACTCGTACTTCACTTAGACTAACTTCCACTCATGGCGACCACGATCTTGGAACTCTCTGAACTCATTTCGAGTTCAGTCACCGAGCTTGTTACAACTTGTAACGCCCACAACCTGCATGTACCAGACCTCAATGAACCATACACTCCGGAATCTGAGGCATTCAGGAGAAACCAGGCGGTCGCCAGAGCTGCTAATATCGCTGCAGCGGCCGCTTTCCAGCTTGCAGCATACCTCCTCCCTCCTCAGGAATCAGTACTACAAACGACCTCAGGTGTCCGTACAGTCCTTGTCCAGGCTTGGGGAATGATTGACAACTTGACTTGAGATTAGCATCTGCGTTCCGCTGCTCTAAGGGTGTCGATTGAGTCCCACGTAGCAGACATCTTGCAGGACGCCGGGGACCAGGTAATTTGTCAAATCTTGAAGCTTATCTGACACTGAGCATGCCTATTTGATTGAAGGGGATGTCTGCCGACGAGATAGCGAAGAAAACCGGCATTGACGGGCAAAAACTAGGTGGGCTGAAACTGCAATGGAAGAAGTTAATGGCATTTACGTCTTTCGCACTTCAGCCCGCCTTCTTCGGATGCTGTCCAACAAGCACATCTATCGTGAAGTCGGGCCGGACGTGTTCGCGCATAATAGAATTTCTGGTGTTCTGTGCACGGGTAAATCTATTGAGGAGATATTGAAGGAGTAAGTTGTGCTCACGTTGAATCATCCTGACCCATGACAGCTTAACCTTATTCTGGCAGCCCAATAGCGAAACATGACAACACTGATGGTTTCTGTGCTTTCAACGAGCTTTTGTGCGATTTCCACTGCCCCTCAATTAACCCTGTGATGTATTCATAACTTTTAGGTTGGCCGATGGGCAGAAGGCTTCAAGTTACCTCGTGGAGAATATGCTCGATCCCAAGACTTCCCATTCCAGTGAACCTCAGCACTCCCCGCTCCAACGAGCTCTCAGGTTCGATACCAATTTCTGGGATTTTCATTCTAGATCCGACAACGCCTACCGTCTACGGCGCTTCGGAATTGCAATGAAGGGTGCCACGGTGATGGATTTGCCTGACTTATTGCTTGAACGTAAGGCAAAAAAAATCATGGTCATTCGCAGGATCACATCTGATGAAATTCACCAGTGTTTGATTGGTCTGTCTTGCCGGAAGACGCGCTGGTTGTGGACATTGGCGGAGGAATAGGAAGTTCAGCGAGGACTGTGATCAAAGCCTATCCAAAGCTCAAGTTCGTCGTTCAGGATATGCCTAAAGTCGTAGACGATGGGATCAAGGTAAGTCGTACTTCCTGGATCACTCCTCGGGCACGTCTGATTTGTTTTGTCTTTGTCACCACAAGCATTGGAAACAAGTCGATCCTGAAAAAATCCAGTCAGGAAGAGTCAGTTTCCAAAGTACGGTGTTTTGATCTTACAATATTGCCAACGGCTGACTTTGATACGCATTTAGTGCACGACTTCTTTGGCCCTCAACCTATAACGAACGCTTCCGTGTTTCTACTTAAGAACGTTCTCCATGACTGGTCTAACGAAAACTGTATCAAGATCCTCACCCATTTGCGTACCGCTGCAACTCCGGAGACCAAGCTTGTGATCCTTGACTGTGTCATGACCACCTGGGGTGTCGACACAGCCATAGACACCATTTCCAATACCCAGGGATTGAACCCGCCGGCGGTGCTTTCAACTGGGTTTACGACAGTTAATGATATGGCATGGGCATTAGATGGCACAGTAAGTCCCCACAATCTTGACCACTCGCATATGAGGTTTTGTCGCCAGGCCTGAGCTGATTGTTTTGGTAGATGATGGTCAAGCATAATACTCAGGAGCATACCCTACTCCAGCTCAACAACTTACTGAAAAAGGCAGGATGGGGAATCAGTCGTGTAGTCCTGAGTGGTAGCGGCATTGACAGTGTACATGCCAGCCCCAGCTGGTGCTAGTGTAAGTCATTAGCCTCCCCATGATCCTATCTCCTTGTGGCTTTGTTGTATGTAAGTATCAGCGACTCTTGACCGTCCTATGTACTGTAGACTAGTGTAATTTGTTCAAGTATTCTGCGCCAGAGTTACGGATCCTGGTCCGTGGTAAGATATATTCGTTGCAAGCCACAGCAAGTTTTTAGTCCAAGCAAGGGAATAGATCGAGCTTGCACCGGCACACTATACAGTTTACAGTTGATTGGGGGTTGTGGCGTTAAGGACTGTTCGCACGAGGGTATCGCGGGAAGTCGTAATTTTGGGTGCTAATTCGAGACGGTCGAACGGAAAGTTGTGCGTCCCGGGGATTTCCGAGTCAGTGAGCGTTTTGATACGTTGGGAAATCACAGGTGAGGCTGAGAGTGTTTGGCACATGAGTCAAAATAATACGATCGAGGGGCCACATCTTGGTGACGGATGACTCACGTCGGACCCATACTTTGTGATTTTTGTCTCCCAGATGTACATACTAGTAGGTT
>JABAJX010010115.1:0-13366 GCA_018221735.1 Termitomyces sp. K1Aa
CAAACCCGTCCTCCTTTTCTCTGATGACAACTCTCCTTTCTGTGTTGAAGCCAACAGCTCTGACTTTGCCACAGGAGTAGTTCTCTTGCAACAATCTAAGGAGGATGGGAAGTGGCATCCCATAGCTTTCTACTCAAAAAGTCTGAATACTGTTGAGTGGAACTACAAGATCCACAATAAGGAAATGCTGGCTATCATTTGCTCCCTTGAAGAATGGCAGCATTTTCTTGAGGGTGCACAGCACAAGTTTGAAGTCTGGACAGACCACAAGAACCTTCAGTACTTCGGGACAGCTAAGAAGCTCAACTGGTGGCAAGCTCAATGGTCCTTGTACCTGACCAACTTTGACTTCTTGCTGCACCATAAACCTGGACAAAGCATGGGCAAGCCAGACACACTGTTTCAGAGAGCAGATCATAGTACTGGGATGGACAACAATAACAACATTGTCCTTCTCAAACCAGAGCTGTTTGCCATCCCTGCTTTGAAAAGGGTGGTTGTCCAAGGGGATGGGGTGAACATCCTCAAGGAGATTTGACCGGGTAATCAAGAGGGTGTGCAGGAGGATGTGGTGGCCAAGGGCTCTGCACACTAAACAGCAGAGCAGGGTGAGGTCCATATGTACAGACAAGTGGGACCAGGATGGCCTACTCACATTCTGTGGCCGCATATATGTCTCTAATGTTCCAAAACTCCGGAGGCAGATTGTGGAGCAACACTACAACTCTTGCATTTCTGGTCACCCAGGTAGATGGAAGACTCTGGAGCTTGTTTCATGCAACAACTAGTGGCCCCAGATGTTGTGCTATATTGGCTCCTACCCCAGCACCTGTGACCTCTACCTCCATACCAAACCCTCATTGAAGGCCCCCCATGGGACAGCTCCATCCCCTTACCATCCCTGCTGAGCTCTAGAGTGTAGCATCAGTGGACTTCATTGTTGAGATCCCAGACACACACAAGTATGAAGTAATCATGGGTAGTGCTGGACCTCTGTGGTAAACAGGTGCATTTCATTCCCACTCACACCACATGCTCTGCCATGGGGGCTGCTAACCTCTATCAGAAGAATGTCTGGAAGCTTCATGGTCTCTCAGAAGCATATGTGTCCGACTGGGGACCACAGTTTGTGGCTGAATTCACTCAGGAGCTCTACTGCCTTCTCAATGTCAAACTCTACACTTTGATGGCCTATCACTCTCAGTCAGATGGCCAGACAGAAAATATTGTCAAAATAAGCTTTTCAACTGCTTGGTTAATGCTCATTTGCGTATTTTAACAATATCTCGGTCATTCTTTACCCAATTTTGATGATCCAAGGCGCATTTTATAGCTCTGCACCCCGGCTATAACTTCTTCACTGGTGTAATGCTATGTAAACCGGTTCGGACCAGTTGTACCTAGGACCGGTTGCAACCAGAAAAGCAACCACGGTCCCGGTCTGGTCCATGGCAAATCTTCCAACAGAACAGATTGACAGGGCTATAGGAGATACTTCCCAATAGAGAGAACTCATTGAGGCAGCAGCAGGCAATAGCTGTAAGGGGACTACTCATTTCTCTGAGTGTCCGGCTCTATTTCAGGCTTAGTCTGATGTTGTAGGCCTTCCCTAGCCACTTGAGTGACCCCTGACTATCACTATTCCCTATCCGTCTTCATCCTTGTGAGTCATATGACCAGACTCTTACTCATCATCAATTATTGTTAGTCATTCTCCTTTACATACTGCAGCCAGATGAGTCATGTAGTGTTAGTCATTAGCCACCAGCGATGTAGTATACAAGGGCAGTCTGCAGAATAGAATATCCTCAGACTGAAAAATTGCAGTGTCGTCCTGTTCTATCCATTGAACCGACTGTCACCTTCACCAGTGACATGCTCACCTCCTTGCTTGTCTCCTCACTTGCCCTTTTCCCCTGGCCCACCTCTGGCCCGTCATTGTGCTCACTTGTTACCTGCTTGTTGTTCTGTGGCTTGTCTGAGTGCTTTTTGGTTGTGTGGGTATTCATTCCACAGTTGTTGTTGCCCTTACACCCTCTATACCCTGCCATTACCTCTACCAGCATCCCACCTACTACCTATCCTGCTGCCACAATTACAGATTAAGAGCCCCTTGTTGTGGGTGAAAAGAAGTGTGTAGGGGGCCAGGAAAGGTTTTTGTTTTGCATTTGCAGCAAAAAAAAATAAGAAAGCATTGCAATGAAGCATTGCAGTGGAGTCAAGCTCAAGAAACTGAGGAGCTTGCAGGCAAGCTGTTGGATGAATGTAACACATACACTAGGAGGCTGTGTGAAATGAGATGTAAAAAGAAGTTATAGTAGGTGTACCAGGTCTGGCAAATAGGAAAATGTAAAAAGTTGGCCTCAATTAAACCTGAGAACACTAGGCCAACAATGGTTCTTTGGACTGGAAATATTACCATTACACCATAATATCCTATGAAATATTGAAGTAAAGACATACAGGATGCCCATGTGTCAGCAGGCTCAATGACTAGCAGCAGCAATGACTAGTGATGGTGAAGGACACCTACCGTGCCTGGAAACCACACTGGATAATCAAGCCAACAGTTCTGTCACCTATATTTGACTGATTGACAATCATAAAAAGCTGATGGTTGCCAGAACTGCTCACCAGGTCCATTCCCCACCACACATACACTACCCTCCTCCTCTGCACCTGGACTTGCATCATGGCCATCATCAAGCCTGCAACATATGGTGGCACAGCAACTGACTCAGAGGTAATTTTCTGTTGAATTACCTCAGCAGCCCCTCTGGCTCCATCTATCCAAGGCAGCTCCACCATTATAGACCTGCCACCACTATATGCCCAAGAGAATGGTATATCGACAGTATATCATCTGCTACCAATGTACCATACCATACAATGAAATCTATAGTCAGGAGATTACAGCCTCTGTGGCTGATGTACTGTATTATACAATGTAATCTATTCAGTGGTCACGTACACCCGCTACATTGTTTCTCTGCCACTACAGCATAGCAGACTCTGCTGGCCACATATCAAATGGCACAAAATGTGCTCTGCTACAACGTATGACATGTGTGTAGCCTGTGCCCTGCCCTGCTTTGGTCACAACCCAAAAACACCACCAGTGCAAGTATCATGCTTGTCCTCACTCAAAACAAACCTTTAATCAAGTGGTCAAAAATTAGTCATGTACATGTGCCAGGTAGACTGAACAACCCCTTGCAACCATGTACACAGAACTTACTTTATAGTACCTGATTCCCTAGATCATGGAGCTGCCATTTTGTAACATCTCATACTCCATAGTAAGCTTATAAACATGTAGTGAAGGTATATGACCACATTAGTTATATCTGAGTTATCAGCCTTGATAGTTTAGTAGTTAAACAAGACTATTGCTATATTTTCTGAGGATTTGTTGATAGTAGATATATATGGGAATGGATCAGGTTTGATGGTAAAATAAGCAAGGAAATGGGAGAAATTGGGTGGCATAATAAAAGGACATACAAAAAAAGAAAGATGATGAGATCAGTGAAATCAAATAGCTTTGCGGATTGCATCATTTCCAACACAAATTATTGTCATAACCCTGACAATTTCCTGATGGATGCCTTCGGGAGGAGATATATTTCTATGCATTTTTTGCCCCTTGGGTCAATGTTTGGGAAGTAACCTAGAAGCATTCCAGGCAAAGCATTTATACCAAGTTGATATCCACAGATGGAATTGTGGACTCACGAGGGCTTGAGTAATACCATACAATGCAGCCCTGAACAAACTGCTCAAGTGCATTGATATATTTGTGAAGATCATGGTCTATTTCAAGGCCAAAGGATGGTAAAGATCGCTTCAGTTTGACATAGTCTTGGACTCGATCTGCAATCATCTTGGTCAGGAGATCAACAGCCTCCTGAAGATCCAGATCATAAGCATGTTGTAATACACAGATAAAGTTCTGATAATCTTCATCAGCCTGTTCTTTCTGTAGAACATTCAGCATTGACCTTGAGGTAATGAGGGACCATTTATACCCACATTGAAGGAGCACAGGTCCTGCATTGAAAATTCAAATTTCAAACCAATCAGTGAAAGTTTTCCCATGAGAACAAGTTTTGGACCTTACGTTTGGCCAGGTCATGATATCTGATGTTGCTTGAGACATGCCAATGATGACAGGATTTTCCCAAATAAAGGAGGGAATATCAAGGTCAAGGGAATATTCGACCATGGCTATCATACAGTCATGGTGGGTTTGGAAGTGATATGAAGATTTGTTTGTATTGTCTTACCTTCAACCAGTGCAGCCCCAATGGTACGGCGGCGCATAAGGATGAATTCCTCAACTGGTGGAATTCTGCCTAGATTCCTATTCAGTGATTGCTCGACTTGTGACGAGCTCCAGTCCAAGAATGCTTGCTTGAATCTGGAAAAAGGTCTTTGTCGGAATTCATGCAGAGGAGAGGTAAGCTGACCTTTGATACATCCCTGGTTTACCATTGGCTCGCAGACGACAAAGAAGGCTAGAACAAGGTATGCAACAAGGTATGCTCAGAGATTTTCCCTACCATAGAGATACATTTCAACTCACTCCCAAAGCATGGCGGCATAGGGATAGCTGGGTTGAGGAGCAGAGTGATCATGCAGAATGTTATAGGAGATATCATGTCCGTGCTGGACCTTCTCCGGTTCTGAGTGGAATTCTTCGTCTGAGAGATCGTCCGTCTGTTCAGATTCCACTGGAAATCAGACAACTCTCCAATTGTATATAATAAAGAATATTCACCGCAAATGCCCAGAAAAAGAATGCTAGACAAGTTGTAAGGTGCTCAAGATCAGCCTCAGGGAAACTCAGAGCAGCAAAGATGTCGAATCTTCCTTTGGTGATGAACTTTTCTGTTTTTTCTTTATCATAGACGTCGAATCTAGAGTAAACTTGTGAGAACAATCCATAAATGCCTGAGAGTTGATATGGTGGTACCCCTCAAACCATTTCAACACAGCTGTATTGGACTTTACAACGAGAGGATTCTCTTTGAGTTCGAAGACTGCGCCGGTGATATCACAGATGTTTTGAAGGATGAAGGAACTGGGATGATCAAATGCAGCCATTGAACGGTATTTGAGGATACTGTTTCTCAATAGAATATTTAAGGTATTCAAGATTGGATAGATATCCTGTGTTTGTTTCACGTTTGCTTAAAACAGTCACACAGTCACCAAATTGCATTCTGTTTGTTCAAGATAGATCTGGCTATCTGAGATTTCTAATCAATTGCAGAGTTCTGATCCCTGTCCGATGAGATCTGTTGAAACCATGATAATTCATATGCAGGGGTGAACAGAATTCTGATAGTTCCAATTCCAAATGTACGAGGTGGATCAACTTGCAATCACGTCAAAGTCTGGCCGCCTTACTAGTTCACTCCGGTAGTGCTACTGGGGTTCATGGATTGACAAATAGTTTCTTCCTCAAGCATCTACACTTTCTTGGTCATACCATCAGTGTACAATAAATAACATTGATATCTACACATCTCCAGAGTCCGAATTCAACACTGGCACAGATCTCGACTAGATGTCATGTCCATCGGCCTTGCTAGGGGTCACCAGACATTCCGTCTAAGGTTTAAGCCTCATTTTGGCCTACAGCTTCGAGTGCTCTCTTTCGATTACGAAGTATGATCAAGGTCGTTGCAAAGCACGCGCTCCCAACCATGCTTGTGATCTACATGTCATGGTTTCAATTTCCAGCCTTGCTGATGATTCAAGTAATACTAACCCCACAAAAAACTGCCGGTCTCCACCACCTGAACTCTTCTGTAAGTAAAGCGCCACCGATTGGTGTACCTGTAGGTCGGTTAGGACCTTTGGCAATGTGTCAGAAGCCTGTTGTCCTTGCAGCTTACCAATAAGACCACCAATCCCTGAGTCAGAACAAATTGTCAGAAACTGCAACGAGGGAGTATAGACGTCAACATACCAGAGAAGAAGAAGGCGATTCCCATGCGTAAGCTAGAGGGAGGTATTCATTGAGACTTTGATCACGAGAGAGAATAACACTACGAGTGGTTACCCTATCTCAGATAGATCACGACTGAGAACGACCAACATAGGACTAGTCAACCCGACAACTAAAATCAACATTAGTGTCACCTCACAGCTTTAAATGCATTCAGACATACAAGCACCCGCGAAGAAACCGTAAAAAAGTGCAATCAGAACAACGCCCGGTATATCTTTCACACCTATCATTCCGAAGATAACAGCCGCGCAGGCCCCAGTGGCACATGTCATCATGTTCATGACTCCCAAAGCATTCGCAAAAAAACCGGGTACAATTCGTCCGATAAAACTGGAAAAGTTAAGAATGATGAGCTGCGAAGAATACAATGAGAAATCTATGTCCGATAGCGAGATTTCACGCTTACTGAGTAGAAGGCAAAGTTCTCGTTAAGCTTGTGCGATGTGGCGTCAAGTTGAAGATAGAATTGAGGGAAGTAAAACCCGATTGAAAATACAAGAAGCCTGATCCAAACATTAGAGCTCCAGGGTTAAGGGATGAAAATTGGTCTTTACCCAAATGTAGCAGCAACATAGGCTCCATCCATGCTCAAATTCTTCAGAATCTTTTTACTGTCTCGGAGTGTAGCTTTCTCCGGTGAAACCCTGGTTCTCATCAAACAACACGCAATCAGTAATAGCCCGGCTTCTACACTTGCACTTGCTCGGACAGTATTTCCGAATCCAAGTCTTCCAAAAAGGTTGTTCAGCATAATGGGATGAATGATCGCCCCCATGGACGCTCCCGATGCAATGATAGTCATGGCAAGGGCTCGTTTCGTGGTGAAATACTGTGAAACAATGGCGACGCTAGGAACGTAAGTCATCCCGCCTCCTAGACCGGCACCGAGACTTTGAGCAAGAAAAGCCTAATAAAGTCAGTGTTAAAGTACCATTCTTGGCTATGATATACATTACCTGGTAGAAATGGTTCGGCTTAGCCAGTGAAAGCATGTATAGTGAGAAGACAGTCAACAATGAGCCCCCCCATAAGAGCGGATAGCTGTCAGTCACAGTAGGTAAATATGCTTTTTGTACACTTTGAGAAGGTGATTGAAGAACCTACAAGTATCCTCTGTCGTACAAGCGGCCAGCGCATACACCGCCTGCAATGAGAAGGAACGCATTAAAGCTCCCTATCCATCTGGAAAGAGTCAGTTGAATCAGACGTTCGACACAAAGCGAGTTCATCTTACGATATTGAAGAAGGGGACTCATTCGAGATATACTCTCGAACATAGAAATCTGAAAAGTACTTTAGATATGACTAGTTTGGATGTCCAGGACAAATTACAATCAACTTGCCTTGGTATACTCCAAAGGACGATGTGTAGCCAAAGTTGCAGACTTGGATAAGAAATGCGCCAAAGACTGGTATAATTGTATGAACAGAATGTGACGACGAAAAGATGTCCACTCATTTACCAGTACTCCAAGCTGCGAGACCTCCATTTGGTGCCGGTTGAGCAGGTGGGACATCAGTGGCCGCCGGGTTGGCCCTAGGCTTTTCAGAGTCCTCTTCAGTCTGAGGTGATGGATTGCCAGTGGGAGCAGCCAACATCTTCAGAAAGCGTTGTAAGAGAAGAGACATGAGACGTCAGCAACAAAGGTTATCTACAGGGTTTGAGAGCTGCAGATGGGTGAATGGAACGCCTGCGGAACGCAGTGATGGGCAGATGATGTGAGAATGTAACCCCATAGAATCCTATGTACTCGTCATACAAACCCGTTGAATCCAATTGATTGATGCAGCTAAGACAGAAGGAACCCTCGGTACCTTTAGACAACGGGAGAATAACGGCCGACAGAATTGGAATTTGATGTATGGTCAGACCATAAGTAGCATGGCAGTTCTATTTTGGCTATAACTATTTGTGAACCCCATGAACCCTATGAACCCAGGTCACATCATAACGTGACAAAGTTCAACTGTACGGTGCGTATGTACGCGTATGGATTATACGTCAAGCATACCATCATGATTCATTTCTCTATTTTTAGAGAAGGCCATGGGGCAGAAGAAGCGCAATTAGGGAGATAGAGGTTTGCCATCTATCCAATCTTTACCAAACACGGGATACCCCGTATTGATGATGAGAATAAGTACATAGCAGTACTTCTCACTAAGAGAAATTTCACGCACTCGTGGGGAAAGTTATTATGTAATTCAATTGACACCATGTGGTATGCCTTCGAGATCAGACAAACAACTAAAACTAAATACTAGTAGCGGAAAGTCGAAGTGGGAACACCCTTGACAAGCAAGGCTTCCTGAGTACATCCCTCTCGGCATTTTCCCTAACCACGTGCTTTCTTGACACTTGTTGGGCTCTACTTAGGTCCTACCACACGGGAGCTTCTTGATTGCACCTGGAAGAACCCTTGTCAATCAAGGGAATCTTAGGACAGGGATGGCATCCGGAGTTATCTGGAGTTGATCCGGAGAGTTAAAGTACCAACTTAAAATGCGCTGGATTTCGTTTTCCCACAGTTTGACTCCGTCTTTGAACCCCAACATGGCAACTTCTCCCCGTTTTCGTGTGGCGATTAGGTTAGTAAGACGTCCCGTCTCAGCCATGCTCAAGTACGCATGATACTAATAGAAAAATACCATTGGCTCAGTGGTGGTGGCATTGGGGGCCTTGCACTTGCTGCATTTATATGCTTTCACTCAAATGACATTGTTGTAGATATCTACGAAACGAAGAACGAGATATCATCCATCGGCGCGGGAATTGCCATCTGGAAACGGACCTGGCAAACCCTGCAAGACATTGGACTTGAAGAGGAGGTCAAAAAACGAAATCTTCCCTTACCAAAGGATGGCGAGGGTACGTTGAACAACTTGAGAATTCTTCTGTCAAAATTTATTCTCTTTGTTGTCACAGCCATAGGGCCTATTTTCCGTAAGGCAGACCAACCTATGGTTGGTATCGATTTCCATAACCATATGATGCCTTGTGCGTTGGTTTTTCGTTTGTGATTCTGGAACAAGTTTAGAGTTCACTTTAGATGGGCCTTTGACTGTTCCGCGTCCAATACTTCTGGACATGCTGAAATCACGACTCTCTAGTCTCTGCGCCATTCATACATCAACTCATGTCGTAAGCTACGAAGAAACGTCTTTAGGAGTCTTGATCAAATTGGAGGATGGTTCGACGCAGACGGCCGACATTTTAATCGGTTGTGATGGGGTCCATTCCGCAACCAGGGCTACGCTTTTCAAGTACTTAGCCAACGTTGATCCCACCGGAGGATATGAGAAATTCTGTGAGCCCAAGTGGAGGTAAGTTTTTGTCTCGGTGTGAATATTTGTTTCTTGAATGGTGCCTAGTGGGACACTTGCATATCGTGGCGTGGCAGATCGTAACAAACTGCGCCAGAAGAATCCGACCAGTCCTGCATTGGATCAGGCTAGAATTGCAAGTTTCCCTTCATAATCCTAAGTGATCTACTATCTAATATATTCCGCTAGTGGTGTGGAAATTCAAAGGCAAGTACAATGAACAAGAGATCAGGCTGTGTAGTTCCATTCTCACCGCTTGTTTAGCACGTTGTGACCCATCCTTTTGGCGACATTGTTAACCTTGTTTGCTTCTACAACGAGGAAAATGGGTTTGGAAAGCCTTTCGCCGATCCATGGGTGGCTGATGTTCCGGTGAAGGAAGTGATCGGTCACTACCAGGACTGGGAACCTGCAGTGGTGGAAGTTGTATCGGTGAGTCAGACGGCCCGGAGTTCCGCGGTTCCATCACATATTGATCATTTTCGACACAGATGATCCAAATGCCAACTCGGTGGGCCATTCATGTTGTTGAGTCCTTGCCATTTTCCGTCTCGGGCCGTGTGGGCTTGCTCGGAGATGCAGTTAGTTATATTTTAGCTTTCAATTGGTATCATATCATGAAGACTTCGTTTGTAGGCACATGCCATGACTCCCCACCAGGGAGTTGGAGGTGGACAGGCTATTGAGGCAAGATTCGATTCTCAATAGCATATTGCTCACGGTGCTGACGATTCTCAATTTTAGGATGCTCATATACTCGGTCGCCTTCTGGCTCATGGCAAGACTAACCGTGCGAACCTTTCAAAAGTTCTCGAGGTTTATCAGGAAATCCGTCTACCGCTCGCAAAGTCTGCCGCAGAACGCTCTTGGTCAAATGGTATTTGATTTGTATCTTACTACACCTCTACATGTCCTAACTGTCCCGCTCTTGTTAGGACTCCTTTACGATTTCATTCACCCAGAATACCAAATTTTGCCCAAAGCGACTGCTGAAGACATGAAGCCAATAGGTGAAGCGGTTGGCGAGGCATTTGCCTGGCTTGGCAAGGGAGGCTGCGATGATGATTGGAAGAAAGCGGAAGCTCTAATCTCTACAATTTGATTTCAATAAACCTTACTCATGATATGTATTCTTTCTAAGAAAAGGAGCGATAAGTACATGACCAACTTGATGTGGAACACTCCTATTTCTTTAAAAAATGAAAGAATGAACTGGTCATACAATATGTTGACTGGCGATTGTCTTCCTTGCAACTTCCTTGAATAGAACCATCCTGTATGAAGCGCCATGAATTGGTTCAAGTGGAAACTGAAACTAGTTAAACTCCAGATTCATTGTAAAAGAGAGAAATATTCCAATGCTTAAGCTGCAGCAACTATATCACTAATATGGACTGTAATAGTGATAACAATGCCTTGTAGACTATATGTAGCATACTAAAATCTGCGTACACCATTGTTCTAAGCTTCGTCAGGCTCGATATTTATAGTGCCACTGCTATGGGGTAAGGTAGATGTAAACAATGCAGGACCGGACACAGGTCCTGGTTTTGCACGAATAGAAGACAATTGGGTCCCATATACAGTTTCGTTGTTTGCACTGTTTATACTTGCTCTAACAATGACCAGAGAGAAGATAATCCCAACCAATGGCGATGACTAGATCAGTGGCTTAATCTTAGTAGAGTACTCATAGTCGAGTTCTATTCTTACCATATCAGCAACAATTGGAAGGCTTCCCTGTCCCTTCTGGACTTGCAGGACGGTGATGTAAACAATGAGGTAAGCAGTGTTCAGGAGGCCACTTTCTATAATGATTCGGGCAATCGGTAGAAGGTGTCCACGGCCAGCATAAGCAGTAGGACCAAATTGCCTCTGAGACATCCAAATGCGATATGCAACAAGCGCTGGGGGTGTTTATGAGAAAAATTGTCACAGGCTACATATTCAGTACACACAAGTCGCAATGCCATTTGCCACTAAAGAAAGCGTGAAGATTGCGGTTCCGTAGGTCCATGGAGTCTTCAAAATAAACATTCCAGCCTCTCTATGCTGTGTAGCCCAAATTGTCATGTAAGCCAAAACTGGACACGAGATCACAGTGAGTAGTTGCACATATATCAGTGTGACCTTGGAAACAAACTGGCGCTTATAAAGGAGCAAATGGAAGGTATCAAAATCAACCACCAATTTCGGGCCCAGACAACGAAGCAACGATAGATCTGACAAGGGTCCGTTAGTGTTCTTCAGACCGTAGTATGTTCATGCCCACCGCAATAAGATCTCCGAGGATCATCATTGCGAAGAAGATAGCTCGCTTGGCTGCAATAATTGGGATAGAGATATTTGCAAGCCTAGCTTTACGTGTGGGTCGATCCAAAGGAATGAACGCATCGAAGATCACTAGTGTGTCAATTATGATTTGAGTAGTCGCCAATGAATATAAAAGGCTATTTGTAAACCAAGTATCAGATGACAGACAATGACGTTTGTGGGCAAGCATCCTCACATAGTCGTCAAGATGATCGGGACATTCAGAGGACTACGGGCCCTCCTTCGATACAAGAGGACATATAATGCCCCCACGGTCAACACATTGAAAATGCCTGTAGATCCGTCTGCCATCTAGCAACTTACTCTCAGGAGGAAACAAACACGTACCGTACAGTACGGCTTCAATGACCAAACCCGCCAGTTCTGCGACGTCAGTTTGCATATTTCACTGGAGATGTAGCTGAGGGAGAAAGGAGACTTCTTGGCTTTGGGATATAAGTAATGCATCTTTTATGTTGAGTAAATCAATTCCTGATGATCAAAATGTTCGAACTGATCTTGATGACCCATGGGAATGAAGCCGAGAGAGTTCAGTGGGCATGCACAGTGCACTGTGGCTGTACTATTGACACTCGAACATTGAACAATTAACGCATAAGTATTAGGATACATATTACGAAGGCCATCCGGTGTGACATTTGGACATATGGGGGTTGTAATGGTTGTTGTCGGGTAAAACTATTTGCGCGCCACATGAACCCTGTGAACTCATGTCATGTCACATTGCGTTTGTACCTATACCATGATCAGAAAAAGATCGGAAGCGAAAACGATGATACGATGGGTCCTGAAAGCCTGATACTTCTCTGTCAGACATGCTTCAACTGATGAGATTTGATGAAACATGATAATTTGGCATACTTATGCAGGGGTGAACACTGCCACTGAACAGAAGGGGTAAACTTTTTGTGAACCCCATGAACCCTACATGATTTAATGGGCTGCTCCAGTGGACGGCATGCCCGAGATTCTCGATATACTACGAGCCAACTATGGAAACTATACATTTGCTGATCACAGTTCCCTTGCTTGCAAGAGTTCTTCCAGGGCGATGTACCGGACTTTGCCGTAATCTAGTTATGTAATAGATAATCTTTGTGACCTACTTATTCCCCTCAAGTTTGCTGCCCTCATTTGTGTTATAAGAAATGTTTATGCTGCAGTGTCTTCTCTATAGTTGGCTTTGTTTATAAAGCAAGCAAGGGTTCTGTCAACAGAGTTGACACTTTTCTAGTACGTAAGTATATACAATGACATTTACATGTATTACAAGATCTATCGAGGTTTTATGATTTGAGCTTGCTGGTGGGAATGTCTTTAAAAAATGAAGCCACATATCCTGCATTTTTTGTCCTTAAACTCTTTTATGTATCACTGAATTCTTCTCCCTTTGACTGTCTTTTTCTCTTGTATGTTTCCATCTCCTATCCTATATTAACTTCATGTGTAATTCACCTTATTATATCTATCACATACTGTGTGTTCACTCTTTGCAATCACAAATGCTTATCTAATTCATTCTTATTTTGGGCAACATTCTTTTCTTTGACAATATTCTGTCTTATGTTGTCTTCAATCTTCTTCATATCTAGTGATGTGCCAGGCCCGGCTCGGCTCAAAAGCCTGAGCTTAGGCTTGGCTTTTCCAGGCTCAGGCTTGTATAATTCCAAGCCTGAGCCATGAGCCCAA
>JABAJX010010116.1:0-13339 GCA_018221735.1 Termitomyces sp. K1Aa
ATTGACTGCCTTGTGGATCACGTATCAACAAAGAATCCAATTGATAGTCTTGGTATTACGGCTCAGGCGGAAAATTGTTAGAAGCCGAAGTCTGACGTTCCCAAGGATAAATCATGTAATAATTACCTCAAGTTGAATGCAATCAAGATCAGCAAGTTAGTGCATGAGTATGCTCCGAGTCCGTCGCAACCCAGGATGTCGATGGAATACATCCCACGGCGAATAACTAAACATTCTGGCTCAAGCCACCCAGAAACCTCGAATCAAAATATGTAGGCCAAGGGAACTTGAAGGTAGATTTGAAAAAGAATTCGAACCCCTGAGGACCTAGGTTTTGTTGAAAATACCTCGAAAACCAAGTCCACCTATCCCAACCAAGGCGCAATTACCTCAAGCTGATATCTCAAAACTCATCCTACACCTCGGCGCTAATGATTTCGTGGGCTTCAGGCTCAATTTGGTAGTTAGCTATGGATATCTGTCATCATTCTCCACGCGGACTCTCTTCCTTCTTAAATTAGATATCGGAAACCGCGTGGTCAGGTCCTTGGCTTTATGTGGATCGATACTATAGGATTGAAGCCATCGAACTCGGAACGGGGTGACAAAGGACTTCGCATGTAGCTTACTATACAGAATACAGTGGAAAAACAGCTGTAATCCTTGCTTAGTTGATGACAGAAGAGTACGCCGACCTAACAGGATGTCAGGCGACTAACATGACCTGCAAAAATAGAGCTCACACTGTCAAGGTAGCAGATCCTGAGGTAGCTTCTGTGCCGGCCTCGAGAGTCGTCAAGAACTGCGAACTACTCAATCCCTGGCTCGAAGTCAAGTACTAAACCAAGTATTGAACAAATTGATCAGTCAACATTGGTGTCCAAAGAAGTAATGTATAATTACCTTGATGAAATCGTTGATATCGGCACTAAAGCTCGTAACGATGGCATTTCCAGTGGGAAGGAACGAATAAACATTGTTTACACCATTGGACCCGAAGTAGAGGTTCCTTTGCAGAAAATGACGGACATTATCAGTCTATGCACGCTAGCTACCGATTAATCAGACTGACCATGTTCTTCCCCCAAGATTGACGTTGCTTGCTTTGGGCTGCGGAGTCCCATCGGAGTTGTAGACAGCAGAGATCGGGCCAGCATTGTAATTCGCGAGCCAAATCATGATTTCGTTCTGAGCTGAGCCACCTGCGTTAGATGATGTGAAGAGATCATAGGCAATGTCGGCGACAACCGTGCCCGAGTTACTCTGAGACCACCTCCAAGTTGTCTGAGGAATTGCTCAGACTCGTCATCGGGATTTGAAAAAAGAATCGACGTACGGGTATGCTCGAGATGGCCGATAGCTGTTTATTTAATCCGTTGTTAACACCGACGTTGGTGTAGCTCTTGACACCGGTACCACCGACCCAGGTCCACGTATTCTTCCATGCGATAGTGGTTCCACTCAAGCTAGTAAGAGAAGCACAATCGGATCCAGAGCTCGCGCCCGAGAGACCCCACTGATCTAGGAACAGTGTATATTGCCCAGCAGTGACGGTGTCCCATTGACCTGATAGCGCCCCGCTAACATAATCACTTTTAGTAATCGAAAGTCCCCGAAAACGTACCGCAATGGTTGGAAGTGTCGACTTGTCGTTTGACAAGTTCCAAGTCTTTGGTGGGGGCTGCAAAGGCAAGAGGAGCCAGAAGAACGATGGCAGCAAGTCTGAAGAAGGAACGCATGGCTAGTTTTAGAGTATGGCTTATGTTCCACTGAACGAAGTTCGGAAACCCGGTCTCCGTTCATTTATATATCGAACATCTTGCGAAATGTTTCCGATGTTTTGGGTTTACATCTCTGGGGAGACAGGTATAAAGGCACGATGTTGGGCTTGCCGTTCTATATTTTGGTGTCACGTATACGTTGGATAGGAAACCAGAAGGACACGGTCCGCTCCAAGAAGTGCTTGAAGGTCATCAGGTTGAGTCATGTGTTGGAAGTCACGAGTGGCGGCAGGACTTTCAATGTCTCCAAAGTCGCGTCAAAACAAGAACGTAGAAGAGAAAGTCGTGTTTTTGTGACTAGTTCAGAATGATACATGTGATCGCTGATCGGTTTACCAGAACTGTGTTCAGCGAAATCGATTCCGAGGTTTAATGGCGGTATCTCCGTCGACGGAACTCCAAACACAACATGAGATGCACTCCGGGCCGCTGCTAACCTCCACAAGTAATGCAGCGTCACTAGATGTAAACAACTCATCGGGGGTGAGATTGTAGTGTAAATGGTATAAACGTCTAAAGGGACGCACCATATAAAACTACATATTTTGAATTAGACCTCGCTGTAGAGATCTCACGAATTTCCTGCTGATTCAGTGGGGTTCTTGCCAGATTGGGTTTTCGCCAGCGATTTTTAAGAGACGGAAAGATTCCTTCTCCCCTTTATACCAGTTACACAATTGCTTGTGGCGAGGCCAAGCCTCTTTCTGATGTTCTCTGTAATAGAGTTATGTAGCTGTTGTGAATAGAGAGAAGAGGAGTAAAACTCACTTTGAACAGTACAAGCTCATACCACAAGAGCTGCATTGCTTAAGTCCGTGTTGTACACGGCACCCGGTGACCCAGCATTCCCGCTTTTTTGTTTCCAATTCCAGATGCCTTTTATCTGTCTCGAAGGGTATGTCGGGTAGCGCATGGCCTTCGAAGTGCTTCTGCTACTCAAAAGAACCCAAGGGATATAAAAAAAGGGCAGCACAAGGGAGAGTTACTGACCTTGGTACTATTGCCTAGTTGAATTCCAGTCTGAAGAACGTGTTAATATTGGAATCAAGGGCTATATTGCGCTTGATGGTAGAAATTCCCTTAAAGGGATCGTAGCCCAAGTAGGCGTTCATACGGGACCTAGTCTCTACATCCATATTTTGGAGATATTCAAAGGGCGTGAGCTGATATTTGTGCCCTTCGACCTTCTGTGCGATAGTCTTGACCCTATCAAACGCGTGTCAATGCCATTCAGGAGCCCAAAGAAGGAAATACCACAAACGCTTCGTGAGCTTCTTGTGCGCGCCCAAGGCGTCGATGCAGTCGTGCAAGGGTACATAGGGCAAGGATGAAATTTCGGGGCCCAACCCTGCGGTCATAGATGATTTCAGGTCGTAACATCTTCGCTGTCTCCATATCGTAGTCATAGTCCCTTCCCCTTTGCTCCCTCGCTGTCGCGAGATAGATGTGTAGAATTCTGTTTGACTAGAGTTTGTATCAAGTCAGACATAGGGAGAAAAGTGGCTGACGGGTCATAAGTGTCCTCCAACGCCTTCGGGAGGTTGAACCACTTTGTTGTCTCCCAGCAGGTTTCAAGCGGCTCAAGAGCCTCTCCCAGGCGTAATGGGTATGTATAACGGAGAATTTGAGCAATGCGCCAAGCTAATAAACGCAAAGTGTTAGCTCGAGCCTCGAGGAACAAATTCGATCCGTAACGTACTGATAACATCCAAAACTGCTCTCCTCATGAAGTTCAATCTCTCGATTCCCTCTAAATTCCGAGAATCAAGAGCTTTCTTAGGCGGATAGATGACATCGTTACAGATGCCATATTCCCCCCACCGTGAGGGATTCCTCTCAGTGGTCAGGACTTTGAACATCTTTTGAAGGTAGTTGATCACTATGTCATGTTCTTTGTCAAAAACTACATAAACCGAAGAATTAGAAACCAAACCACGGAAAAAATGCATATGTTATACGCACGAATATCGTTGCAAAGGTACCACTGAGGAAGGGGTTCTCGAAAACCTTTAGGTAGAGTTTGCTTCATTTGACTGCATACTAACGTGTGCCCCACTTAAGGCCTGTGTGACACACCTTTCATAAACAGGCCCCCATCGAGATCTGTCGTTAGACATGCTGTAAGGTATCTAGTTGAGGTGTAGACTGCTTATAGGTGGAGTTGTGAGGAGGTTTCGCTCGTTTATTACACGCAATGAACCAACGGAAGAGAATTGCAAGAGAAATGCATGATCATAGTTCGACCAAAAAAAGCCAGCCCTAAAGATAACTTTAAATCTATCGCCCTCACACCTTGGACCACCACCGCGAGCATGAAATTGCAAAGCAATGACAGTAAATTGGCGATCTGAAGTTTGCACATTTCACTACAAGTTTACAGGTTACAGGTATTTGACGATTTCGAATTGACCAGCTGACGATGGTAAAGGCGTAGGCGGACAAAAAATCTACTAGCCGATGTGTTTGACGTCGTCTATAGCTTCCCTTGTCATTTCCTTCTTCCCCTTGTGAGAACCAGAAGGCGCCACCGTAGCTGCCTGCTCTTGCGCTTTGTGGTGTTCGTCATTTTTCTCCTCGGAATGTGCGAATGGGGTGTTGCTCTAGTGGATTGCTCTTGTCAGCCTACGTGCATAAGAATGTGTTGAAGAATGTACAAACATGCATATCATGCTCCCTCTCCCTCCGCTTGAGCTCCCCGCTAACCATCATTCGTCCATGTTCAACCAGATCATGATTGTGTGTAAGATGACCTTTTATCTCCTCCTCGTAACCTTTCATCTTTTCTCCAATAGTCTATGATAATTTATGGATTTTAAGGCCAGAGTGGACACCAGTGATATACTCACCGGACCAAGGTGGTACTGAGGTCCATACCCGACCTTTCCAGCGTGTCTCTGCGGAGGATAGACAGTGCCAGTGCCAGAATCAACAGACTCGGAGGG
Organism: Termitomyces sp. K1Aa; assembly: GCA_018221735.1. Taxonomy (NCBI): domain Eukaryota; kingdom Fungi; phylum Basidiomycota; class Agaricomycetes; order Agaricales; family Lyophyllaceae; genus Termitomyces; species Termitomyces sp. K1Aa. The sequence continues at coordinate 4,724 of JABAJX010010116.1, forward strand.
GAAATCACTATTGTTTGAGGCACCTGAGTCTGCAGCAGACGAAGACATATCGCAATTCGAATCTGGATTGGACAAGAGTCTCAACTTAAGAACTCTCCGAAAGTCAATGACGTCAATGACAAGGAGGGTGCACTATTTTTAGGTTTGATTCCGAAAAGTCATGCCGCTTACTAATCACACTGTTTTCCCTCTCAAACCTACAAGAGCTATTGGCGTCTGGCGTCAAGCAACGTGGAGAAGCGCTTGCTTTACTCACGATATGCGGTTTGGGAGAAGTAAAGGCTGACCCTCTCACCTTTCCAGGAATATGTTGGAAAAAGAACGTAGTGGAAGTCAGGCGTTCATCACACGTGGATCGTGTCCATGTGTAATGGTATTGGAAAAAATGTCCTTTTTATAGTCTAGCCCTCATATCTGAGAAATCTCTTGAGATATGGAAGCTGTCATGACTTCAGACTTAAAGATCACTGAGAATCTGAGTGTTTGTCGTGCAGACACCGTACAATGACTCGAATGAGGGTGCTCCTGGCTTCTCTAGGCATCCTTGGTTTAACATATCATGCTAATGCTTCAACAAATCTCACGTCGTTGGTGAACCTATTCATAGGCACTGCTTCGGGCGCTGGTGGTGCAAGTGGTGGAAATGCGTTCCCAGGTATGTCCTGATTCGATCCTACTATGCGGTGACTTACCTCGCCTCTCAGGTGCTGCAGTGCCGCATGCCATGGCTAAGGTACACAATCTGTATTACAGTTATGATAGCGTCTTATAATCGGTTAGGTTGGCATCGATGTCAGCACTGCCCCTCGACAAGCAGGATACATTTCTGACAACTCATCAATTACTGGTATATCCCTAATGCATGATGAAGGCACTGGAGGTAATATCGACGGAGGATATGGCATTTTTCCGCTTTTTCCACTTCTGAACTGTACCTTCGCAAGTTGTCCTGTCGGAATTGTTGCCCGACAAGCCTTGCGTGCAGCTGGCGCAGATGGTGCACATCTTTAACCCTCTCTCATTGATGGTCATGAACTCATCACGCTCCCTCTAGCCGCACGCCCGGGATATTTTACCACAACATTTGTAAATGGAATTAAACTCGAGGCCACCTCGACTCGGAGAGCAGGACTGATCCGTTTCAGCTATCCTGCCACTGATCTGATGCCAATAAACTACGTCGTCGTGGACCTTACACATGATCTACAAAGATCTTTTGAGGGCGGCAGTATCTCCGTTTCGTCCGCTGGAAGAGTGGAGTTGAGTGGCACATTTCTCCAGGTAACATCATTCACCCTACCGTGTAAATCACTTCAGGCAGGCTTATCCTGTCACGCATAGAGCTACGGCACAGACAATTACACTGCTTTCGCCTGCTATGATTTAGTTGCTCCAACCAGCAACACCGAACTCACGGCCTTCGGGACATATCAGTCAGTCTCCATCAGCACGCCCAACGACATCACAATCAATTCGAACGTCACTTCTTTGAATTTCCCCTTCCAGCCCAGTGTATCCCCTATCCAAGCAGGCGCGTTGCTCTCGTTTAACTCGTCAATGGTGCTCGCACGTTTCGGCGTGTCGTTCATTAGTACCCAGCAAGCCTGTGCCAACGCAGAAGAAGAGATCCCAGACTGGAATTGGGATAGGGTCGAAAGCGCGTCGAGCGAAGCTTGGGAGGAAGTATTGGGACGGGTTGAGACTAATCTCCGCAAGGAAAACGCAACGGTGCTGGAGTTGCTGTACTCTTCTGTGAAATTTTCTATCCCTTCTTTAGATTTTACTTATATCTGATATTTTATGTCTCAGCTTTATCGTGCCTCTTTGGTTCCAGCCAACATGACCAATGAAAACCCATACTGGATGTCGGAATTTCCATTTTTTGACTCTTTGTTCTGGTATGCCTTGATATAGAGGAGTTGGCACCCTTCTTTACCTATGCTATCTAGTTCATGGGATACCTTCCGAACGGTCCATCCTCTCCTTTCAATTACTTCGCCAAGGGAATGGTCCGAGATCGTCAATGCCTACGTCGATGGGTGGAGACACAGGGGTTCGTTTATCATTCGATACAACTCGATGATCCTAAAGAATGGCAGGCTTCATACCTGAATGCCGAGCAAATACCAAAGCGTAGGTTTCCATGTCAAGTTGCAGGCCCAGATGACAACCTCAATTCTTCATTCAGTGGTTTTGTGCAAGGTGGAAGCGACGGGATGCCTATCTTGGGTGACTTTGCAGTCAAGTACAGTTCAAGGGCAAAGGAGCTCGGAATACCTACAGATGATCTGTACCAGGCGCTAGTGGATACGGCCGAGAACACCGTAAGAGCTCTTGTCTTCCCTTCCGATCTTCCGACTTCGAGTATTGACCAGAGAGTCCGATAGCCTGCTGATTGGTCTCGAGGTAAAGACGCGGTTTCAGAGTTGTAATGTACATATTGCTCAATGTTCTTGAAGTCGGCAGGCAGAATACGGCATGGAAGACCTTTGGCTATATTCCTACAGATTGGGTTGACCCGAGCGGCTCTGTAGGCTTGCCCACCCGCGAAGCATCCCGAGCCACAGAGGTTTGTCACTATGACCTTTCTCATAATATGTACGCTGATATACTTCGTCAGTATTCCCTCGGTGACTTTGCCGTGCGCCAAGCCGGAATTGTACTGAACAAGTCAGATGCGGATATTGCGAAGTACACCAATCGTTCAATGAACTTTGTAAACCATTGGGATCCCTCGGTGACTTCGGATGGATTTTCAGGATTTTTGCAGCGACGGTTCCAGGTAGGTTCAAGTTTTTACATGCGGATGGAATTAGAAAGTTAGAAGAACGATTGCGAGTAGAATGGGACATTCGCATTCAGTCCACCGAATGCGTGCTCACCTGTGGATCCTATTGGTCACTCATGTGCAAGAGGGACGGACAATGATGTCGGTTTCTATGAATGTAAGTCCCTGCTCATTTGTATTACAAGTTGTCAACGGGCGTGCGATACAGCGTCGTCGTGGGAGATGAGCTTTTTTGCCCCACAGTCGATGTCTACCATCATCGGACTAATGGGAGGACCCGAAACGTTCCTATCTAGAGTGTATGCTCAAGCATCTATGATCTCACACTACCAAATCTGACATCGAGAATTCTAGAGACAACTACTTTACAAACGGATATTACCAGGCAGGCAATGAGCCTTCCTTCGAAATTCCATGGGTCTACCATTACGCTAATCGTCCCGACCTCAGTGCCTTGCGAGTACGCAAAGTTGTCTTTGATAACTTCAACACGGGAATACGAGGGTACATTCCTCATTTTGACCCTTGACTTGGCAAACTCAAATTATTACTTCCAGCATCCCGGGGAACGATGATTCCGGCGCCATGGCGTCACTCCTCGTTTTCCACTTACTGGGTCTCTACCCCGTACCCGCCTCGAGTCAACTCCTCATAGGCTCACCATTCGTTTCTTCATTTACTCTTCACAACAATCTACTCGGAACCTCGACCAAGTTCATCGTGGCTGGCTTCGACCGTACCTCACTCGCAAGTTCGCCCCCTACCGGCAGCAGATTATTTGTCAAGAATGTCAAGGTGAATGGGAAACAGGGGAGCTTGTGTTGGATTGATTTCTTCGATGTTGTAGGCGGAGGCGAGGTTGTGATCGAGGTGGATGGGGATGCGGCGTCGGCGGCGCAGAGGGGGTGTGGCGCGGCTGTAAGTCAGCCGTTGCCAGCCTCATTGGAGACCGGCGGATTTATGTAAGGCATAAAATGTTGATAGCGCGACAGTTGGAAAATAAATCCCTGTTCAGGCTCAACTTCCCACAGAGACTCTAGAAATCTTTTCGAGCATCAATCTAGTGGCGATGACGGGTAGTATATATGTATGTACTTAGTACTAAGTATGTAGTTGAGGATGATTACTTGTATTTAACAAATGGAATTCCAACGTGGAACAGCCTCCTTCGGGCGCTTTTACGCCAAATCAGGTAGCTAGATGCCATACAATGTCTAAAACTTAGGTACCAGTCATACAGATCTGCCAAGAGATAAATAGTTATCATAGCCATGCGTATGCGTAGCCCTTACCTGTACCCTTGACCCTATGCATATGTTGCGGTCCCACGTGGGCTCTTTGGTGTCCAGGGGCCACAAATTCTTCGTAAACGAAAGATTTTCTGTCTCGTCGTCAGTACTAACGAACGACAGTTGACTAGTGCTCGAGCTATGCTATATGGTTGGAGTTTTATTTACAATGTTTTCAATTGGAAATCCACTTCACATCAGTTAACCACGGCGATTGCCGTGATCTATCTCCCTTACTTTGCGGTCTCATCAACGACAACTCTCCTTTCCTACGCACTTGACACGTCTCAATGGCTGACCAACTCGTAAGAGATACATTTTTGCATGAATACTATCGATATTGACTGATTTAACCTCGGTTTCAGTCTGAAGGTACGACCGCGACATTGATTAGAAAGGATTGCACATCAACTAACCATCCTGCGCAATACCTACAGAGCAAATTTCTGGTGAGAATTTGAGCATTCTCGTTTGAGGAAGCAAATATTGACTATCTAATCCACGCGTCCAGAGTTCAAGGAAGCTTTCTCCTTATTCGACAAAGGTTCGTGTGCTGATCTTATCGCACGTTGGACCAAATGAGCTAACGACGTTCATCTACAGATGGCGATGGCACGATCACCACCAAGGAGCTGGGAACCGTCATGCGCTCGCTCGGACAGAACCCCACGGAGGCCGAATTGCAGGACATGATCAACGAGGTCGATGCAGATGGGAACGGCACGATCGATTTTCCTGAATTCCTCACGATGATGGCACGCAAAATGCGCGACACCGATAGTGAGGAGGAGATCAAGGAGGCGTTCAAGGTGTTCGATAAGGATGGAAATGGCTATATTAGCGCGGCGGAACTGCGACATGTCATGACCAACCTGGGTGCGTACGATTTCATCTATGGGCGCTCTTCTGGGCCCAGGAGCGTGGGATATGTACTGATACGTGGGGTACTTTATTCTCAGGTGAAAAGCTTTCCGATAATGAGGTCGATGAGATGATCCGGGAAGCGGACGTCGATGGTGATGGCCAGATCAACTACGATGGTACGTGGAAGTGTTTCAAGTAAACAGAACTTTGAATGATCGTTGCGATTCTTTTTCCTTTCCTATAGAATTCGTCAAGGTACGTTGTCATTGCCTTACTCAGACGTCCAGAGGTGACACCTATGTTAACTTTACAGATGATGCTGTCCAAGTAATTGACTGTCCCAACAAATCGATGATCCTCTTTTCGATGGTCTGTCATGGAACATCAATAATAAAGAATACTAGCTTTCCTCTATCTTACCTATATATGTATGTTACGCACACGCTCCAATGAATACCATCTCAGAAAATATCCGCGTCATCTGATTCCTCTCTTGTAAACTGCCAGACAATATTTCTGAACCAGTGTTTCCGAGAGCTTGGTTGGTTGTAATTTTGAGGGCTGAAACCTGTTCATTGAAGAAATGATACCATCAAGTGTTATGTTTGACTCACTCTCGACCACATTGCAACCACTACGTACAAAGAGGATAGTATGGCACAGCCACGCCGATGTTTTCAGGCAGTGTAAGTATACCCACACAGCCTGACCCGACTCGACGACATGGGTTACCTGCATAGGCTGCCAAGCCGTCATGTACAACGAAATCACTTCCTTCTCGAGGACAAAGGCTTGACGTGTCTTGACATCAAGGAAGTCGTGTATAAATAGGAAGAGCCCTTATATAGCCTTCACTGAACGAAGACCTGCATCCAAGCTCATCCATCGAAACACAGATAACTTGTCGAGTGAGAATCACGATTCTTCGCCATGACTGACAGGATCCAAACGGTACGTTCAAGTTTTCTTCTGCACTCTTTCTACCAGTTGATTATTGACTCTATCTCCAAATCACAAAGACTCCAGGTTCGTAGACTTGTCTCGTCATCCTGCAATAATCATCCTTTGCTAATAATGCAATGATTTCTTACCAGACCAGATCACAGGTACGCTCATGCGATGCTATCCCGATGTGTGGAATCTAAATTCTATTGCACATATTAGACTTCAAAGATGCATTTGCACTCTTAGACGAAGGTCGGGAAGGATACGCTGTTCAAGTATCTAGTATTCCTTTCTAAAAAATAGCATAGATAAGGATGGGTACATTACGCAGGAAGAACTCGGGACCGTCATGCGCAAGCTTGGGCAGAGACCGACAGACCAGGAGCTAAGAGAAATGATCCGTGGGGTGGACTCCGACCAGAATGGGACCATCGATTTTGACGAGTTTTTGACGTTGATGACCAACATGTTCCCTAATATCAGCTATGAAGAAGAGATCGTTGCAGCTTTCAAGGTCTTCGATCAGGATGGCGACGGATTCATCACCAGGGAGGAACTAGAACTTGTACTAAAGAGTCTCAGTATGTCCTTAAGGCATATACCCCATGCACCCCATAGTAATGGTTTGATTTTCTAGATATCAACTTGACGAAACAAGAGCTGGATAAGATGATAGAAGAAGCCGACATGAACGGCGATGGTGTCATTAGCCTGGACGGTGAGTAACTCACTCTTTCAGTTTCGAGATTACGCCCTGACTTTGTTCTCTATCTTCTCCAGAATTCAAGAAGGCGAGTTATCTTCAGGATCTGTTTCTTCTCTAACCATTAACAGTCTCCATAGATGATCGAATCTTGAATATGAACTTCGAATCCTGGGACAGCGCCTCTCTCAACTCTGCGCTCGTGTATCTATTATATCTTCTTCCCTGTAGCGCTACATCTGTATCGATCAACATCTAGGCATGTTATATCTTCCGACCTTGTCCCAGCACATTGGATATTATTCAAATGGTTCCGGTCTCGGCACGATGTTCCGTAAGACATGACGTCATGATACTAATCAATCCTAGCTCGTCATTTTGCGGTGTAAGACTCCGGTCCCCTTTTATAGAGCAAAGCTTCACATGCGTATTTACTGCGCAATCCTTTGACTAAGCCCCCCATACTGCTGCGTCGAAAGTAATCCCAATCTCTTGTCAACACAATGTCCTCTCAGAACAAGACTTCCAACCAGAGCAACGCAGAGTCGGGGCCGACATTCTCAATCCAACCCCATCCCGCTGTATGTCTATTTATTTCCGTCTAATACTCAACTTATCAATTGTGAACGCAATGTCACCAGACTTCCAATGATCCTCAGGATCTTCAGCGGAAGAAAGACTTGGGTGGAGGAGCGCAATCAAGCGACTCCATACTGGCACATCTAGCAGCGCCTGGGCCGGTCATTCCTGACCGTCAGACGCAACAGAATATTGGGGAGCCATTGGTGTGTATATGTCCCATGTTGCAGTAAATCGAGGATTAAACAACAGCTATGCCGCTAGAGTCAAGAAGAGCTCCGCGCACGCGCCGCAGAATTGAACAAGTAGCGAAAAGGATTCGTAATGTTCCATTGTAACTGCTTGTATATATTAGGATGAATTATGAACGGTTATTTTTGCTTTCGTCAGACTGCTTGACTTGCTAGGGAGGCCAAGGGGGTTGGATTATAGAGGAGGAAAAAGAATACGTTTCAATGAGAACGCATTGCATTAAGAGAGAATCGAACTCCCGGCGGGTCGAGTTTGTACATGGCAACGACCCAGGTTACCACTACCCCATTAATGCTACAAACACAACGCAGACACATGGAAAGGATGACACGAAATTTTTAGGTGAGTAGCAGGGGATTTGAAAAATCATTGCAGGGGTAGACTCGTAACACGTAATCGTTCGTTGTAAAAGAGGAAGCGTGGGCTTGCCTCCATTGAGGGAATGGTTACCGGTTTATCTCTCACGATGAGACTAATGAGACCGCCTTTTCGTTCGATTAAGTAGTACTATGTATGAGATAGAAATCGGGTCGCGTCATAGCCGGGCTTTCGCTCTTGAAGTTCAGAACGACTCTGGACATCTGATGGACATTGTAAAGCCTAGTGTCTCCTGCTTTTCCCAAGCTTTTCGCTCTGCAATGATCGACTGTGCGGCGTGCGCGGCTCGGGTCCAAGCACGCAAGGCAAATTTTCTCATCTTCTTTTCGTCTTTAAACCCGCCTCAAATGTTTCCGTCCGTTCTATTGGAGCATATCCACCTGGAAATTGTTCGACATACTCCAGTCGAACTGCAAAGATCGTCATCGAGGACGGTTTCCCCCCGTGGCGGAGGCTTTCGGATTTTGAAAAAGGTGGTAGCTGGCCAGGCGATCACATCTGTACGGCTCTTAGCGGGTTCTGTCTTGAGGACCTCAGGTTGCTAATGCCGCTGAGCACTAGTCGAGGTAAGGTCGCCGATTAGGGTGGCCAATCCTGACATTATATACTTTGACTTCCCCAGGGAACGTCAGGTTAAAAAGAAACTCGCAGCCGCCTGGAGTGCTTCTAAGCACCTTCCGGGTACTAGTCATTGGGAGCAGAGTCAAGTCTCAGTCAGGCTTTCGCTTTTTTCATCCATTCGACGTGGCGGACTTCGGCTTCGCACTATCTATGAATGATGAGCAATCGATTGGTTCTGAAAGGTAATTATTTAGGAT
>JABAJX010010117.1:0-13270 GCA_018221735.1 Termitomyces sp. K1Aa
GATCTCCCTCTGCCAGGTGTGTAGCTATGTCCCTATGTAACTGTACAGTACTCAATAGACTTTGGATCTCCCTCTGCAAGTTGTGTGATTGTGCCACAGCCTCCAGAGGTCGCCCTTACACCCGCTCCTTTTTCTTCTCCATTCACCTCCTTATATGTGGCTCAACCTTTGAATCCTTCTTCAATGCTTTTGGATCAGGTGGGTGCAAGAGATCAAATCCATTCTTAGTGTTGACAAGTCCCCAAGTTTCCGGATCTACAATCAAATTATTTCTCTTCATGAAGTCCAAGCCCAAAATGAGGTCTATCAGCAAATCTGGGCACACCACAAACACCTGTGAGCATGCCTTCCACTGTCCACACGGCGACTCCACCACCAACCTCACAAACTCTGTCAGCAACACTGAGTCCTCCTCTCCCTTAACCTTTACCACCTCCAATATTTTCAAAGCACAAGACAACTTGCAAAAGCGTAAGCTGAGCGATCTAGCAAGGGTCAAAGAAATCATTGCTGGAGGGCAACCCGTATCAATTAACGCATCTTGGACCTTGGTAAGTGCGATCCCTGATGCCAAGACCAGACAGGTATAAGTGAGGTGACATGGAAGCATGTACTCAGAGTCTGGGTTGCTACCCTCCCCTTCTTCCCCTTCAGATGAGTCTCCTCCTTCAAACACAGCCGCCACTGGCACCGATGCCGGGGCCAACCTCACCTTCTTGTTCCTCTCCCTTTCCACTGCTGCCACAAACTCGGGAGTCAGCTTCCTCTTCTTGTATTTGGCCAGCAGAAGCGGCTTATCCCCATCTGGACAATTCACTGCTCTATGATCCACATATATGTGACGACACCTGTAACATCCTGAATAGTTGTTCAGAATCTGGTGCTCCTCAACTGTCAGCAGATACACTATCAGGTGAGTCAAAGACTGAGGCTTAGCAGGAGTCATTGTCATAACATTCGCCGAAACCGTCTTTGATGCGTTCATAGTCTGTGCATTCAAAGTCTGTGTAGTTGTACCCTTTGATGTATTTGTTACGGTCTTCAACGTCCTAGTTGAGGCAGCAATCAAATTTGTGATGAGTCTGCTGATCTGTGTCTTGTGAGCATGGACAGTGTTGTCAATATCGGATACCGTGTGCAGCCAGCCAGTCTTGAAAATCCTTGATCCCATCGTAAACCTTCTCCTTCCCATTCCCCAACTCATACTCCCTCCACAAGTCATCATGACAGTGCAGCAACAAGTGATCCCTTATCTTTTCCAGCAAAATGTAGAAGCACAGGTTCGTGCTCAACGTGTCGTTTGTCTCCCTCACCTCACTTGCCCATACCCTGAACTTCTCTTCCTCCCCTGATTCTTGTACATCGTCTTTGCTGCCGCCCACTCCCACTTGCTAGCCAACACCAATGCCCTAAGCCTTGCCATAAAGACAGAAAACGTCAATTTCTTCAAATCCTCCTCATTCTCCTTCACCCATGACCTCACATCTCCATTCTCAACATTGTACATCACTTGCTCCACCTTCCTATCCTCCACCACCTGCTTGTGATTAAAAAAGCACTTGGCCTTGTATTCAAAATTGTCCAACTGGCGTGGACCTATGGATCCTTTACTAATCAATGGAGCATGACTTGCCAATGTTTGCAACACCTCTGCGTATGCTGGCTACCTCTTGTGAAAAAACAGGTACTGAGTTGTCTGACAAGTCCAAAGAAATCGACGACAACGGTGAGATGAGTCGAGACGTGTTGGGCGTCTGTTGCAAGGGCATGTGTGATCGTGCAGGCACGTTGAGAATGGCTTCCTCACCCACCTCAGCCTGCGGCGAGTCTGGTACAGAGGACAGTCAGGACGATGACAGGGCAGGCGGCGAGCATGAGTGTGAAGAGTGTCGGCTCAACAATTTCTGATGAGGACGAGAGCGAGATAGAGACAGCAAGTGTTTGAGCAAGAAGTGGAACCAAGCGTAGACAAAGGACCTTTGGCCAGACCGCCGCAGTGCCAGTGTGTTAATACTGGCGAGACAACCCTTCAGTGAAGGGCAAACATTGACAACCAAGACCCTCCCTTTTTCCCTTCTTATATACTTCCCCCCCCCTATCCTTTTCTTCGATGAATCACCACTCCGATGGAGCAATGACATGAACCAGGTTGACAATGAACACACGGTGACCAACCTTGGGGCAATGGCGGCAACCAGAAGACAAGCAAGGCCCAGCAAGTGTCAAGCAGATGTCAAACAGAAGCGTAGGCAGACCGAGTCAACTGAGGCATATATGCGATACAACAATCGTTGAGAGATTCAAAAAAAAAGTGTCAGCAAACGTGTAGTTCAACTTCACTGTGACTAAGTGGCCTGCCAGACAGAATTTAACAATGATTGTTTCAGAGAAAAGCTAAAGCTGACTACCTCGTCTGTTGTCCTACTATATATATGTTTTACTTTTTGATCGCGCCCCTCGATCGTGTCTTCGATCACGTCATTTTCTCCTCCCCCTCGTGACCGTTCCCCCCTCCTGTTCGTGAGTCGTGTAAGCGGACACGCTTACAACTGTCCAATATCAAATAGCAAATGGCAATTCTGGCTGATATGATCAGCCGATTTATCATTTACCATATGGTTTCAAAGTGATCAGCTGGCCTCCACAAGGACACGACAGAGTCAAGCTGGAATGATGTACTCCAGCATTTGTTGTCCCGAGTCGCTCCACCACAGGGTTTCCAAGTTTAGAAGCCTTCAATAGCTGTCATACTATGACTTGATCTTAGTTGAAGTTCCAGATTGCTCCGAAGGTTAAACAGTCACGATATCTTGCGTTCTTCAGTGAGTTTAGCTGGAGAAAACGAAGGAGTTTGGAGAAATTTTGCGGGTCAAGATTAGGCAGCGTGACTCCGTGCGGCCTAAGTTTTCGAGTTTCACACGCGATCACATGACATCGACGCGTTTGTGGTTTGACTCTGTCAGTGTAAACCGCGACCTAACTTTAAGGCATGGCCGCCATGCTAGAAACCCCCTCCAGGGTATGGCGAAGGATTGAAGCTGTTGAGGACAGAGACATGCCATCTCTGCCCTCACTTCCTGGCTTTGAGGACTCTCATGATCCTTTGGGTGAACCCAGCGACCTCGACGATGACCCCGAGGACATCTCACTTCCGATGACCTCGACACCTGCACCCGCGTCATTTCATCATACTGTGGCCTCTACCATCCGACCGTCGTCCAGCACGTCCAGTACAGCACGTTTTGCAAGTTCTATAGCCTCTCGTTCTACCAAGTCTTCATTCCAGGGAGCAGCATCTTTTCGGGGGGCGTCTCCACACTCCAGGAAGGCACAACCAGACAGCTTTGATGTTAGCAAGATTCCATCTTTACCTGATATCAGCACGGAACCTTGGGTAGGACAAGATTTAGACGAGGATACCGACGAAGAACCTAGCAAAGACAGCGTGCCAGACATGTATCTTCCGCCTGAACATGGTGACGAAGAAGAGAAAAAGGACATCTCATTTACCGATGATCTTAAACCAATGGACAGGATAGGTTCACCTCGATATTTGTCAGAATCGAGAGAATATAGTAAAACGCCGCAGAAGAGCTACGACTACTCCGTCAGCCTCAAGTCTGAGTCCAAGGTACACTAGATGCCTAGACTGGTATTAACGCTGACACTTGTTCAAAGGCCTCTCCTTTCGATAAATATCGAAATGTTGCCTTACGCAAAAGTGCAATAGGTAGTCGTACTCCGTCTTTGTCCCGTACGAGCTCATCCCGTACTACGTCCCCCGCTCAGTCGACTCCGCACAGCAATAAGTCTCTTTTAATCCCATCCAATCCTCGCTCTCCAGCTACACCAAGTGGTATTCCCTTACCTCGCTCAAATACAGCCTCACCAATCTCTGGAGAAGCACATTCTCGGGAGAACAGCGCTGGGGATGAACACGGTCACTCACTATATGATACCGATGTTCGCTCTATGGATATAACCGATATTCAAATCTCACCTCCGCAGGTCAATTTTGATTCCTACTCTGATAAGGACGATCAACCGCACGAGGATGATGCAGATGATGGACCCGAGCAGGCAAGTTCAGAGCACGAGCTTGAGCCTACATTCTCTTCCGATGGCGATCCAATCGACACGGAAAATCAATTTGGTTCCCCTCGACCCTCCACTCGATCTCCAGGTCAACTTTCCAGTACATTTACATCCCCATCGGTTGCCTTTACCCCACGGCCTACATTTCCTCGTCCTCGTGCACGTTTCAACCTCCCTGCTCCCGGCGACTTTCTCGACACGCCTGAACCCTCTCAGCAACCACATCAACAGCATAGTGACGAAACCCATCAGGAGGGTAGCCAGGACTCCGATGAGCCCTTGACCCCCTCTCGACGTCGATCTTTCCTTCTTTCAGTCATCAATTCTACAGCTCGACCCCGGATGAAGTTCCCGACCCCTCATCCCCATTACAATGATCATTTAGCGTCACCCAGCACAGCAGAGTCCACACCTGGGCCTGGATTATCAACTATTGGTTCAAAGATGAGCCTCCAGACCGCATTCGCAGGTGTCACACCTCGACCTCGCCCATCGATGACTAGGAATTCTCGGCCCTCTCACCCACTTTCGCAAACATTCCTTCCCTCAGTAGGGTCCGATTCCGACTCTGCCTCTGTAGCTTCTGGCTCAGGTTCAGGCTCGCGGCGAAGACAATCGTTAGACCAGTGGGCTCCTACCTCCGGTAGTTTCTCCCCGTACGATGGTGCGCAAGACCGTGCCTCTTTCGTATCTACCGCGTCCTCTCACGACCTCACAACGCACCACCGCGTCAACACGTCGTTTGATCCTGCAATGGGTTTCGGCGCTGGTGCAGGCCAGGGCCACGCACGGTTTAATGTTGGCAAGCTAAATAACTATCTGCATGGGTTGAATCGACGGCTTCAGCAAGAGAATGAAGTATTGATTGAAAGATTGCGTAAACTTGAGGATGCAAAGAAGGCGACTCCGGCTGCGGAAACAGAGTTGGTTGAGGGGAAGCGGAGACTCAGCGGAGGCGGGACGAGGGTTAGTCTGGGTGGAACAGTATTGGGGAATGTTGTTGAGGATGTTGGAGGCGAAGGATGGGGAGAAGAGAAAGCTGAGTTGGAAGAGCTCATAGAGTCTCTCCGAAAACAGAAAGATATGGCTCAAGAGGAGAAGGCAAACGTTGAGCAGGAAAAAGAAAACGTCGAGCAGGACTTGGAACGTGAGAGAGAGGGTCGCGTAAAAGACAAAGAAAGCTGGAAGCGGCGTATGGTTGAAGTGGAGGAGGGTGTCGGAGAAATCATCAAAGATTTGGAAAAAAAGATTGAAATCGCAGAAGAGAAAGCACGAGATCTTGAAGAAGACAGTTCTAGCAACTCGCAGGAGATGAAGAAACGATTGGTAGAGTTGGAGGAGGAGCGGGATGCTGCAAGGGAGAGAGCAGAACAGGCAGAGTCTCTCTTGGAAAGCGGGAAGGAGTTGGGAGGGGAGTTGAGAGAAGCCAACGAGCGGGTCGAAAAACTTGCAACGGAATTGAGGAACGCACAAGGGGAGATCCAGGAGCTGGAAGAAGAGATCATGCGATCTAACCAGAAGATCGACGAACAGGACAACGATCTTCGCAAAGTCCACGAAGTCGTCAAGAATCTCAAAGGTGAAATAAGCGTCAAGAATGAAGAATTGACCACAGAGCAGGCCCGTGCCGAGCAATTGGATCAAGAAATGCAAGAACTAGATAAACAACTCGAGTCCATGGATGCTCATTTAGCTGAAATGGAGGAGGGTGCAGTCACTGCTGTCGAACAGATCGAGGCTCTTGAAGAGGCGCTGCAAGCTGCCAATGACGAGATCCACACGTTGACCGTCGTTAACGAAGAAGTCAGCGATAAAGTAGAAAAACTAGAATCCGACGCATTGAAAGCTCAAGAACTTGCGCGACAGATGGAGCACGAGCTGCAAGAGGCGGAGAAGAAGATGTTGGCCGATGATGATGCGCTCAATGATCTTCAGAGCAAGATTGCTTCCGTCGAGCGCGAGCGCGATCGCGCACGCGAGGCCAGCTTATCGCAAGACACCTCGCGCTCAGGAAACGTCTTCTCTGATGCAGACGCAGCCAATGTTGAGATCGAGGCGTTGGAAGTAGAACTCGACTCCGCTAATCGGGAAATTGCCCGGCTCAATACATTGCTTGACCAATCACCTGCCCGGAAAGCAATGGAGAAGGCCAGGGATACAAAATTCGAACTTCTGGAGAGGGGGAAGGAGGAGTTGCTTGAAAGAAACAAGGCGCTTAGAATGGCTTTGAACGAATACAACACCCCGACCAAGATCATTAATACCAGTGGCATCTCGCCTATTCATCGACAAGTCCTGTCGATGTCAATGAGGACTCCGAGAACACCTGGGGCTCCTCCGAGAGATGTAAGAGTTTCAGCCTTTCTTCCTCTACTGTGCTAATAGCACTCCAGTTGTCGTGGTTAAACAGCCCCTCTGCTGATCAAACGATGTCACCTCTAATCGCGGAAATCAATCGACTGCAGAAGGAACTCGACCGGGCGAACGAAAGTATCGACGACAAACTTGACAAGCTTGAAGATGCTGGTTTAGGTGTGGTTGCGCTGACGAAGAAGCTCGAAGACGCACGCGGCAAAATTTCTGTCCGAGAGAACGAGATTGCACGACTATCAAGGCGGGAAGAACGCCGTATGCGTCGTTTGGAGAAGGCGAGGTGCCAGAAATGCCGAATCAAGATTGATATTTCAAAATTGAACCAACTCGATGAGAGGTAAATTGCTCACAAAAAAAGAATATTCCGTCCTCAAGTAGCTAATCGCCCGTCAACAGCACCATAGAAATGTCTAGGGATGATCTTCCAACAGAGCCACCCACTCCTGCCACAAAAACGAGCGAAGCTTTACGAGCTGACCTAAAATCAGTGAATGCCCATTTAGAAGCTTTGAAAAAGGAATGGAGTCAAGAACGCAAGGTTCTTGTTGGCGAGAAAGCTGTCCTTCAAGACGCGACAAACCGTCTCAACGCTCAGATGAAAACCACGAAGGAAGAAATGAGGAAGGTCGCAGAAAATGGCCGGGCGGCCGAAAAGACGGCGGTAAGCGTGCAAGAGGTGAGTTTTCTTTACATTGATGAGTGAGGTCACTATTAAAAATAAGTTTAGGAGCTTGACAACGCTAGAGGAGTGATTGCCGACCTCGAGGCTGACTTGAAGTCAGAGAGATCCCAATTAAGAACTTTGACCGCCAAGCAGAATCAGATTCAACGAGAGAAGGCTGGCATTCTGAGTCAGCTACAGAGGACAGAATCCGTAAGCTCACTTGTACGCTCGCCTCTGATTTTTCACGCTTAGGGCTTGTTGACAGGATATGGATGACGTCAAACAACATCTGCAGATGTTCAAGAAAGAAAATAATGACTTAGAAAAGGAGTTACGAGGTCGGTCGTCCAATGGATTTTTGTCGGATTAATCGCTGATATCAATCCATAGAAAATACTAACGTCGAGCAGAAGGCACGCATACTCGAGAATCGGGTGGCAGAAAACGCAGAGACAATTGAGAACCTGCGACATGAACGATCTCTTCTTGCTGCGGACTACAAGGCGTTACAGCAGCGCTTCTCGGCAATCTCTGAGGTTAGTGCCACCATGATTTGTTAGGGACTAAATTGACCATTCTCAAATGTCCAGGAAGCTGATCGATTGCGTGTTGCTTATAATACCTCTTCTATATCTCACGAGAATCGTCGCCAACAGCTCGACCTGCACCTCCTTGAGATCACTGATCTCCGTCGTGCCCTTTCAAACAAGGCTGATGAACTTCATAAGGCAGAACAAGAAAAGCATCGTGTATCAATGGAGAGGAGTGATGTCGCAAAGACAGTGGCAGCATTGGAGGCAGATCTACTACGAGTCAAGAAGGATGCCGAAGCCTTTGGCAGTGACCTAAAACTTCTCCGGGCGCAAAAGGGGAAGGAAGAACAGAGATACAAGGAAGAGATTGTACAGTTGGAGAGGGCGAAGAAACAGACTCAAACTCAGATCCGATTATTGAACGAGCAGCTAGACAACCAGCGGTTGAAGACTGGTCGAGCACGAGAGGAGCTTAAGAATCACGTTTGCGCTGCGTAAGTCATGAATCCTATATTGGTTGGCTGGAAGTCCTGACTCTGTTAACAGTGACGAGAAACAGTTATCTATCTTGAAATCCCAGCATAACCAAGAGTGCAAAGGCTTATTTATTCAGATACGGTATCTGAAGGCGAAATTCACGCGAGAATCTTCATTCCGTAGTGACCTAGTATACCAGAAGAATCATCTGCTGATTCTTCTAGCTCAATTTGAGAAGAGGTGATTACCCTTTTGTGCGGTCCCGAGAAAAGGCTGACATCGAGACACTAGCGAGAAAACGATATTTGCCTCAATTGCTAAAATTGGATTCCCTGTCTCGCTTCCTCAACCGGTCAAGAGACCACGGAAACTGAAGAGTATAGCAATTGCGGCGATATTCCTTCTCCGTGCCTCGTAAGTACAAATCGTGCACTCCTCAAACATACCTATCTGATTCCATCGTTATATAGGCGAGCAAGAGACTCCTGGCAAGGGCATGTCAAGGCTAGGCAATCCGTAACAGATGCACTGCAAGATGTGCGGCGGCGCAGAATGGTGTCATCGTAATATTGTTAGAATTTCTTGAACTCTAAGATTGTATAGGTATTGTGTACACGTTGTATCGATAGTTTAGAATAGCCCATATTTTGCTTATAATCCATAATCTTTCACAGCAATGATTGGGCTCATCTATGTCACGAAGACCCAAAAAGAAAGATGTTGTATTATATTGTAGGTGGGTTGACTAGTCGCACAGCATTCTTTGAAAAAACGTAGGAGAAGCCGCTCCATATTGTTGTTGTAGCTACCGTCCATCTAAAAAACTCAATCAGAATGGTCGTTCAGGGAAAGAGACTGGTGACGAACTGAAGGCCAGGAAGAGATAAACCCAACTCAAATGGAAGAAGGGGGTGAACAGTAGTGATGCCCATTAGCGCAAGTTGTAAGGCGGTATTAATCTGAATATGCATACAAGTTAAACTTGGTTTACAACACGTCACAACGGAAATGACCTTGCTTATAGCTGTTGGCCGAATCTCGGCAGAGGGAAGAGAGAAATCCCAATATCGTTCAAGAGTTTTCTTTTAGAACCGGCGAGATGAACAATCAAAGAAAAAGATAAGACGCTAGAGAGAGCCTCACGGGTGCTGGCAACGATGTGTACCGTATATAAAAGGCGGAAAGACTCAGAAGCACATCTCGTCCAAGTATAATCACGGCAAGAGGTACTAGATTCAATGAATACGATGAGACAGCCAGTCATAACCTAGGACACTTACTCGGTAACTGGCCTTGCATCGCTAATGTCACGGTCAAGGTTGTCATGAGGATTTTGTCTGCTGCAGGATCGAGGATGGTCCCGAGAACACTTTGCATCTTGAAACGACGGGCCAAATAGCCATCAGCCTGGAGAAAGCGTTAGTGACTGGAATTTAAACGACAAAAGGGCGAGTAACTTCACCAGATCCGTCAAGCCAGCATAAACCAAAAGTGCAGTTGCTAGATGGAAATTCCCATCCATAATGGACCAACCCAGTACTGGGCATGCAAGTATCCGCGAGACTGTCAGGGCATTTGGCAATGTATAGATGTTCTCCCTCGGTGTGACCTTCCTCGGCTGCTCGTCTTGATTGTGAGAATAGCCCAGATAGCGATAAACCGAAAATCCCCGATTGCCAAAGGATTGACAGAGGATCTTGCGTTGAATTAATCTATATTGACGGCGACATAATGGTAAAGGTAATGAACGACAGAGAGTGGTGAACCTCGGCATACAGTTTCGTCAAGTTGCGTGTGCAGAATTTGTTTCTGATAGATATTATGTAAGAAAAGTACCACCTACATACATCCTTCCAATACTTACTTAATTACGAGAGATCTCCTCATGCGTACTCGGTAATCATCCAGCTCTACGCTCGGAGTGGCCAACTCGATTCCAGACACATCCGCGCTAGAGGATTTCGGTCCGTTATGCAGGCGGCTGCTACGAAATTGGGTCTCCTGACCACCTTTTCGTCAACTGTCCTCGTTTTACTACACTGAGGGTTTCGTCTCGACATACAATCTTATCTCAGGTCCACGACATTCAGCCTGCACTCATCTTGCCCGGACAACGAAACCGCATCTCCATTTTATCTTCGTCCTTGTTTTCCGACTCACCTGTCTGGCCGTCACATTTTTCACGATATTACATCGGCCTGAACCCACCTTGAGTCGGAATTGACGTCCCCGCCTCGACGCATACTCGGATTACATCACTTTGGCATACTGAATCCGTCAGACTCGCAGGGCACATATGGGGAACTGTCAGGCAGAAAGGCTTTGATGACTTCAATATGTACTACGTCTCGCACTAACAGTTCTGAATACAAAGTCCCCGAAATTTTACAACATTTGTTCAATATTCCGTTATGATCTCATACTTACCTATACTTACTGACATACTTACTTACTTAGGGTCAATCCGGTACACCAACTTCAAGAGTGATTTCAATCAAAATCAGTGATCTAAGTCCGGTGCAACTTGCTGAAATTACCTGGTCATTCGGTACAATGACTTTGAGCAAAATCTTTGTGTGTGGGATTGTCATGCAACTCCCATCACTTTGGCTTGTGCTTGATGTGCTGCTGCTTTGATCTACACCCTTGGCTCTTTCTCCTTCTCCTTGTCTATGGCTAAGAAATCGGCTAAGGATGCATCTGGGACCTCTCATGGCACTAGCACTGATGATTCCATCAAGAGAGAAGCCTGGAAGGCAGCTGAGATAGCCGAGCTCGTTGCTATTCTTGTGAGCAAGAAAAACTTGGGATGCCACGCCAAGACGGGCTTCAAGAAGGAGTCCTATCAGAAGATTTCTGATTCTCTTTGAGCCCTGAACTATTCTTGCACTGTAGATCAGTGCAAAAGTTGTTGGAACAGGGTATGTACATCTTATCTTGGGCTTCTATAGCTTGGCACTGTGATCTCATGCTGTCTATCTATTTATAGCTCAAGGGCCAATACAAAATTGTCAAGATGTACGAAATCTGTCTGGATTTGGGTGGGATTCAGAAAGGAAGGTTGTTACAGCATCAGAAGAGGTTTGGAAGGCATATCTTGATGTATGTTCCTGTTGCTACCTTGCTATTACTTCTAACCTCTTTTTGCATCATTTTTAGAAGCACAGCAAACATGCCACATGGAAGACTACCCTGTTTGTCCATTATGATGCAATCACAAATCTTGTTGATGATGTGATTGCCACAGGAGACCATACATTGTCAAATGGTTACACTGGTGGAAGTCAATTGTTGTCTATGAGCTCCAATGTAGCTGCGACATTGCCATCTGAACCTGAAGACTTTGATGAGAGCCAAAAGATGGATGAGGAATCAAAAAGTGATATGGACAATGAAGTCTTGATTATCCTGCAGGAAGCTTTATTGAATGTGATGAAGAGTTCTATGGTAATGTTTGACATCTATTTTTTTGAGCTGCATTTAATGTACTTTTTTCCAGGCCAATACTCCAACTACACTTAAATCCACAAATAGTTCACAGTCCATTGACATTCCCGTCACTCCCAAGACCAAGCAGGTGAAGACTCCTGCTTCCTCAGGCCGGGCTGGACATGTTTCTGGAGGTTCTGCAATTCTCTCTCTTGCTGGTGCAGTCAACAATCTTGCTTCATCCTTTCAAGATTCAGACTCACCCACTTCTACCAATTCTCCAGCTCGGAAAGGATTTGGAAGATCTTTCTGATAATGAGTATGCCTCAGCTGTTCAGGTTTTCAGCAGAACTCAGGCTGCAGATGAATATCTTCGCTTTCCTGCTAATTGTAAAGGTGCCCATCATATCTGGCTTCACAGGGCCATTTCTGATGTTCAAAATGTGTCGTAAGTTGCTATCTATAGATTTCAACAACTAATTCTGACGGTGTTCTAGTTCAGCTTGATAGCTAGCCCACATTGCCTTTGCAATTTCATCTTGTCTAGCCTCTGCCCTCTTTGACTCTTCCACATTTATATCCCACCCCAAATCCTCTTCATGTACTTCCCTATTTCCTTCCACATCTGAGTCATTTTCCTCTTCCATATCATCTTCATAGTCCTCTTCAATCTTGTATTGATCATCAGGATCATGATGGCAAATAAAATTGTGAATGTTGCAAATTGCAAGAATAATTTGTGCTTGAATAGCTGGGGGCCAATAAGAGGTGTTGAGGTACGACGTCACTGGCCTGCAGATAAATGTTTCCTTTTCTATTATTTTTCCTTTTTCATACGTAACATATGTTACGCCACTCACTCACTCTGTGTTTGCTATACTTTGTTTGAAACCTTATTTTCTTATCATATAAATATCTTCGTACACAAAACTCCTTTCCTCAGTTGTCTCAATATTTTGTTGCGACTCTGAGGGTACGTTACTCTACCTACATTTACATACTCGTTACTTACTATCTACCTGTAGACTTACCTATCTGTTTGCTCTACAGATAATATAAAACAGTTGTCTCAATATTTTGTTGCGACTCTGAGAACTTACCTATCTGTTTGCTCTACAGGTTATTGGGCCCCGATAGCTTTTCCCTGTGCAAACTTTTACCTCGCAACTACACCTGCCAGATAGACAACTCGAAAATATTTTTGTCACCATTACTACTGCCAATAAAACTACCCACACAACATGTCGAATAACACAGCTACTGGTGGACCACCTACTTTCCTGGAAGACCAACAGTTCGATGGAACTAACTTTGTCCACTTCAAAAATCGAGTGCTGATTGCAGCACGGGCACGCGGCGCAAAGGGTTATCTCAAAGGACTCATCCCTAATCCAAAACTGAGCACTGACACACATAACGCAAAACCACTTAACCCCACTCCCAATCCTGACCCCGACTCTAAAACCGCGAAAATAGCCCCTACCAAGAAGGAGCAGCTTGAACCCACTCAGTGGTCGCCGTATGCCCCATCTGAAGCAGAATGGGACTTACGGGATGCGTGGGCGCTGGGGCTCATTGTTTACAACTGCAAGAACCCAGTTGGATTAGGAGTAAAAATGGATGGCACGGCAGCAGAAGCATGGGACTCACTCACCAAAGCCTACGGTGTTGTCTCAGAGCTTGCAGCCATGGGCGCGGA
>JABAJX010010118.1:0-13157 GCA_018221735.1 Termitomyces sp. K1Aa
AGGTGAACAAGAGAGAAAAGAGTAAGATTATGCAGAAAAGTAGAGAGTAAAGACTAGAAATTACATCAAAAGTAAAAACCAGAGAGTAAAGAGTTGATTAAATACTGAAAAATGCTTTCATATATTTACATTAAATATTGACGTTGGACGTTAGTACTTATGAGACAATGTAAAACGTTCAACGTCCAATGGTCCGATTCGGATTGGAGATCTGAAGATGCAACATGACGGGCGCGCGGCCCGATGTAATAAGTTCGGAGAACCGACTGTGATCCGAGTCCTAAACGTCGGGCCCGGCAACTTTCTCTTTGCCCGCGCCGCGTCACCCTGGACCCCAACACTTTCGTCCTCCTCATGTACACAGAGCGCACATACGAGATCAGTACACATTAATCAGTTTTCTCACCCGCCCACCACCTCTTCAGAGTTTCTTTTACTAACTAACGAGTCTACTGGAGACATTGCTCGACGCAACGTGTCATGACCCATCGCACTGCCTAGCACGGACCAATAATCGTCCCAGACACGAGTCGTGTTCGAGCCAAAGAACTTGCTCCTTTCCTTCGTAACCCCGGATAACAATAACCAACTAGTCCAATATTTAACGATCTATTGGCGTTACACGCCACGAGGACGCAAGTCCCTTGCCCGCACATTCCAAAAGGACATATGTATGTACATTCCCTTTCTTCTGTCTCCCCTAACCTTAAACACTAACCTTAAATACCCCATGATCAGACTGAACCCCAGTAATTGAAGACAAAGCTTTCCCAGCCGGTCCGTGTTCTTGGTATATATGTACGAAATCATGGATCCACGCGTGACTCAATACTTGGAACGGCCCCACCATTGGCTGTCTACAGGGACATCAAGTACTTTTGCTTCTGATGTATTACACCGACACCAAGCATGTTCATTCACCTCTATGTCGTCCGTCGTCCCGTGGCGTTGAACGTCTAGACCGGTACTTAGCACGGACCAATCAACGTCTCAAAATATGAAAAACGAGCCGAAAGTGAGGATTCCAGTCGCAAGCCTTGCAGCAGTCAAGAGTTTCCTCGAGTTTTGGTCAACATCGCCCACCACAGGCCGAATTACGTATTTGTGGCGGAGTACATATCTGCCTTTTCTTGTGACCAGCTTTCTCCAACTTCTTGTTTGACTGATTGGGGCTAGTTCAAGGGTCCTTCTCAATTCATTACATACTCATTTTTAATGTCTTGATATGTAGATCTTAGTTTTAGCGACAACGATCACTTTTGGGGATTGACCGATATCGTCAGGCGAAGCACGATCATATCTAAATACAGGCAACATGATGCAATATCGTGATACTAGCAGTTTTCTGGTGATTTTTGGACCTATTTATCCGAACGCTGCTGCCATGAGCCGTTGACGCTCAGATCGAGAACAGGTATTAAAGTAGTAACTGTTGTGGAGTAAGTGTATTCTTTTTCGGCTCTGATAAAGACGATTAGAACAGGTGAGTCAGGCGGTCGAGAAAGTTCTGTGACAATCATTTTACTTAAATACCGCTCAAAAATGATTGAAATGATTCTCGAGTTAGAAGACGCGCGTACCGAGTTGTTCATTGGCTGTGATTATAAGGTTGTAGCCCCGAAACGCAGATAATAGGATCGACATATACAGTGAGTCGTGGTGTGACCGGGTAGGTAGGTAGATACATAGGTAGATTACCCGGCAAGGTCCACGCACCCTTGCTACATACGGGAGTCTTGAACCACCTACTCCCGATCATGAGTTATGGGATCTTCACCTGGAATTTCCCATGACGAAAAGGATCTAGTACTTCTATCTCCGAGATGTCCTACTTACTGGAACAAGGTAGAGCCATTCGTGTATACATTTTCTGACAAGTTACGTTACCGTGGCAATTTTACAAGATCCCAGCGCTCGCCGCTACTTTGATCGGACACCTGGGGTTCACTTAGCTGTGCCCCGCAGCGTCTGTGAATTGCTTTCCAGCGTGTTTGACCCATCTCAGATCTTGGTTGATATTACCAGCGCGGTCCATGTACGAACAACTGGGAAGTAAAGTCTTACTTCGGGACACTTGTCACGGACCCACGGTCAGTTGATTCTAAGTATAGTGCCATAGACCATTTTAGACACTATCGAATATCAATTGTTGCAACTGGGAAGCCAACATACAAATCTCATTTATCCACAAAGCACAACGCATCTCGATTTATTGTGCGGCGTCTTCAGGCTCGCAGCCCACTTTTGGGTAGTAGGATAGTGAGATTGCGCCGCGCGATCATGCTAGCGCTGGACGGAGTTGGCCGTGGCAAATCGGTTGCTTCGGACTGGAAAGCTCCAAGTCTGCAGCTCCATCTGAGAACGCCACTCTCATGCCAAAGGCCATCACCGATCCATGGATGCTCCTTCAAATATTCATCTTTCCTTTTCCCGGGTTTCCCACAGAGGTCGCCGTTTTATGCTTCTCGGAAGGTTGGCAGTTTCAATGGGAATACCCGCATACCATATTAGTTGACCCAGGATTCCTGATTGAGTCCGTTGTCCTAAATTTTAAATAAAGAAATAGAGGAGTCATTGTGATGCCTAGTTTTCTCATGTCCAGCGAAACTTAAACTTGAACATCGATTAGGCGCCTTGGAAATCAAGGGGACCTTCTCCAGGATCCTCCGTGGTCTCCTCTTTCTCTTTCAAAATACACAGCAGTAAACCATCGGATCCCAAAGATGCTCGTTAATTACGGAGTCTCGCCACGGACACCGCCGATAGACTTACTAGTACTCTTCTAAATAGGCCTCCAGATGATGTATTGCCATTCGCAGGTGACCCGAGACTCCCACTCCTGCTCCAAATTGTGCCCATACATCGGGCATCCGAATCAATGGCACCCATTTTTGATAGGACTCAATCTCCACCGTCGATTGAATCGGATTAATACCACAACGCGGCGTCTGTTTCTGCGGTGAGAAGACGCAGGTCAATCATTACTTGTCATTGGCAGAGTCCCCAAGTGAGTGTTAACACTTGGCATCCACTAGCGCAGTGGGATCCCACTAGAGCCACTGCTCAATATTCAATCCCAGAGCAGTGAAATTTAAATTTGGTCTCCATCGTCAACGGCGTCGGTCACATAGACACGCATGCACACGCTTCATTTATGAGTCAATCGGGAGTGGAGGATGCGAGAACGCCATGACTGGGACCGACTTGGTCGTAGTCCCAAATAATGCCAGGTCAGTATTTTAAATGCTTAATATCTTCCTGAACCCTCATACTGGGAGACTCGCGCAACAGACACTGTTCAAGTACCCATGCCTTGTCTTTCGTCTGATGCAGGATGATGGCGCCGGGCCATCCGTTGCCCTTCCTGGTGGTTGTGTTTTCCTTCCCATTGAAAACATATCTTGTGTTTAGGACCTTGCCTTCCGGCGGTCCAACTCCATTGTATTGTTCGGAATCTCCAATCGGCCGCGTTCCAGGTAGATGACGAGATGGAGTAGGTTGGGTGGCGTTTGATCACAATGAACGTTGTCACTGTTGCAGTCTTGTCCGGGCGTCGTCCAGCGTCATGATACAAATTGGATGTCGAACTATCAATTGAGCTGCGAATTGTGTTCGGGCGCTGTGGATAAGGCTTAAAATCCCTGGAACGGATGAGTCGGTGGCACACTCGGATTATTAGCGATGACAACAATGCGCAGTAATGCTGCCATCATGCTCTCTTTCAACTCGCAAGTTTCTCGGTCAAGTAATGAGCAAGTCGATGTATTGCAGGGGGCGCCTGGGTTTGAGTCACTAGCCGATTTTAATCGATCGGCGACGGTCTCAACAAAAAATCCCCGATGGACCACTCGTAATGACGACGTTTCTACCTACCAGGTGGTGCTCATCCTAGTAGTTCATCCACCAACGTTTGAATTCTAGCTACAGCTAATGTGACACTGGCACTTTCGTCAGAATTATTGGAGCTGAAACGAGAGACGTGACTGGAACGTTGTACCTTTTTTTTAATTTTTTTGGCACAATCAAAGTCAGCGTCGTCTGAAGATCGTGTAATGTAACTAATGTTGAAAGAATGCCAAGCAAACAGGAACATAATGACATGTGTACCTGCCGGCGGCTCGGCTTCTAATCGCCACAGCAGTACATACATATTTATATATACTTATCTGCTTTGAAGAATCCCTAAATGATGCACCAATCGGGGTTCACCCGGGGTAAGATAATTCAAACGGTCTCGCTTCACGGAATGAAGGCTGAACAAGGATAGTGAAGTGGACCCGAGCGAAAGGCGACTATTTGTTGAATTGTGTTAGTGTGATTCGAGACGCAAGTACTTTACTTACATGTCTGGGGTCCTGGATGATATAACAGACACAGATATCATTTCTAGAGCACCACGCAGAGTCATTTAGGCTACACAGTAGGGCTATTTATGACGGAGGTCGGCAGACGACCAGTATACATGACACGATAACTCGATCTCCATCTTTCGTGATCAGAATCTGAAAATAAGATGCATCGGATATCGGGCACAATGGCGCAATGGCGGAAGGCAGTGTGGCCGTTGTTCAATATAACCCCATAGGATGTATATATATCAAACGAGGGACTTACAATACACAAGAAGTCAGAGAGGCCAGTATCCTCGCCGCCCTGACGAAGCCTGTAAAGCTCAAAGTCGAAATTGCCATTGTCAAGACCGATCATTATTCGCCTATTGGATGCAAAAGACTGCACAGGTCACGAAAATAGGGTCATTTAATAAAATGATACCGATTCGCCGTCCTCTTTATAGATATTTTTTTTCTCATATTCGAGGTCATCGAGACGGAACTGGGAAAATAGCTCGGGCGAAGAGGAAAGTATTCACCGCCTCCCTATCAGAGATCAAGATAGTCGCCGCGACCTTGCGTAGAACGCTTAAAAAGTATACATAGAAGAGAAAGAAGTCGAGAACTGGCGAGATAATACCATGTGGTGAAGTTGGAAACCATCAGCGGCTTGATATACGAGCTTCATGAATGGAATCAGTTGCTCAAATATGGAGTGTCCCGTTCTCAGTCTCGGAAGTGGGCTCCATCAGATTCCCAAAAAGCGGAGCCGTCGATAACTGAATACTTACACTCTTGAGGAGGTGCGAATACTTTCTAACCACATGAGGAGTCACGTAAAATAGGCTAGTTTCGCAATAGGTCGAGCCCTTAGGCGGTGGAGTCCAATCATATTCCAGACCCAACGAGACGCCGTTGGAGTTCGATTATTGTGCTCACGACAGATAGAAATCGCGAGAGGCTCCCAGATGGAGGTGGCACGGTAGCTTACCGACGTGCGAGGCTCTAAGTAAGTCGGTGAAAAAAGGAGTACCGTGACATACTAATATGAAGCGGAGGTCACTCGAATGTCACGTCACGGAGGCGCGCCTTGCTCTGGGGCCACGATTTGGATATGCATTCTATCTTCCCCATTTGACCAGGAAGCTCAGCACGTAGGCTTTTGGTGCTTGGAACGACGGGGACCTGCCACCTATGCTTGTAACTCCGCTATTCACGAAGACATTCGACTCATCTCTACCGTATACAAACCTCTGTAAGCTCCTATCCTGATCACCAAGGAGCCGGATACACGGTTGCGTCTATATACTGCACTCTGAGGCCTCCTGTGCGTCATCTGAGATATTATCGATCAGCAACTCCACCAGTCTTCGACGCAGACGGGCGTAAATTCATATCCGCTCTGATAGACAGTCTTCGCTATGTCGTAATACTATAAAAGAAATTGCCAGAGGCTGTTTCACGACTCAGCTCTGCCCGCATCTCAACATGCTTGCTATCAGCGACTCCTGCAAATGTTTACACGACGACGAAGAACACTTCTCCATCCCTTGTGGTTGCCCTAGCGACCCCATACCTAATCATCCCCTGCGCAAACATGATGCCTACCACCTAACCTGGTGCTCAAAATGTCTTGCGTACTGCCGTGCACCTCCTACATGCCCTACCGTCGTTAGCATCAAACGCTTTGGGCGCCTTGATCATTACTACCCATGGATGACTAGACCACTCTCGTCCTGGGTAACCTGTGAGTAAAACCGTTGTAGATGGACATGTTCATCTCTTACTGAATCCGACATGTATACAGACCTTCTTAACAAGGTTTATAGGCTCTGCAGCCCCTTGAGCGCCAATTGAAGAAGCTATCGTACAATATTAATGTTCTTGATGAGATACGCACGTTGATCAATGCCTCCCAACGGAGGCTTCATTAGGAGGTATGCCTCGATGCAGATATTTGAAATATATGAGAGAGGGCTATATTCCAGCGTTATGGCTTTTTATTCCATCTGCTCGGATATGCATCCCACTACGTACCAATCTTTATGATTCAACTTTCTTATTACCCAGTCAGTCACACAAGCAGCTAATGTAATACTCTTAGATCTGTCTATTCAAGTTACATCAGGCTTGTCTCAAAGAACATAGTACTTTGCTTCGCTTTTCTGTTCAAGCGTCTCCATATCTACTTCTGGCAATCCAGTGGTTTCTTGTATTAGCCGCCGTATTCATCGTGCACATTCTTCAGAATGACATTCTAGGCGATCTTGGAAAGGATAAGGTTTCAATATTACCCTACTTGCTCAAGCTGTCATTTGTACGGTGGCGTGTCCGCGCGACCATGGTTATTACTTAGCGTAGGTAGATATCATGATGATAACAAGCCTTGTCATCTCTATCTTCAACGTTCAACTAACAGCCTATAACTTGAATACAACGCAGGTCTTGGAAGGATCAGGCGCGTGAGATTCAGGAGATAATTCAGTTGCGAAGCGCACGGGTTATATCCTTAGCTAGGTACTTAGCGGAGGTAGATATCAGAATTGTAACATTGTAACAGACTCCTTGATGATGAGGATAGTATGACGAACATTAGGTGACGTTACGATTTGCAGATCCCACATATATAGATACTAAAAAGAGAGACAGTAATGGACAACCGTTATCATCTATTGGTACGACTATTTCCGCCGCAATCTCGGTTTTGGGAAAACAAGGGGAGCGTTCAAGATTGCACGTTTGACAGTCGCGTCCTTGTCTGGCAATCCTAACTTGGCTCGTTCCTGGTCACCCAACAGACCTATCTTGCAGCCTATCAAAATGCGTTAAACTAACGGAAAGAAGGATAAGACCAGCAGCAGCAGCATACCCAGAGATTTGAACAGTGTGTTAATTCTGGGCGGCAAAGTCAATACGTATCGAGAAGGGAAAAGAGGATCCAGTACATACTCGGTCACCGGCTTGTTCAAATCATGGGCTATCTGAGAAGTATGCGATGCAAAGCCGTCGACCTTCAAACACAGCACGAACATGTAGGCGAGTAGCTTTGTTTGTGTTGCAGACGTTGATGTATGGCTGAGATACGCAAGGCATTTCAAGTCAGTAAGTACCAAGTGAGAGGGGCAAAGAACTATTAGACGCACTCGGTCGATCCACGAGATGTTTCCGTGAACCTCGAGATCAAGCCGTCCACGATGACAGCAGGTACCCCAGACAACTTCTCTGTCAACTCGGCCTTACTGATACTTTTTTTGCCTTCGACTGCTCGACGGAACGCAAACATGGCAGAAATATAAAGCAGAATCTTTCTATTGTATACAAATCCGTCAGCTACAAAGACAGAGAAAGGTTGACAATGGAGACTCACAGATTCTTCTTCCTTCTCTTCGGCGACTCAGTATTGGCGTACGTCGTATTAACGTGACTGTTTATCCAACTCGACCACTTAAACGATAGCAGAGCTTTCCTCTCGCTTGGACCCACCGCCTGGTCAAACGCACTGATAGAAAGAGCCTTCCACTCGACTTCAGGTATAATATTGTGCAAAGGATAGCTGTCTTCAGGGTCAACCGCAGTCGCGTCGAATGGTGGTACAAGTCTATTCTTATCGGCTTCCTCCTTAGACTCTTCTACAGAAAATGGAAGTCAGATTACTGAGTGATCTGTTGAAAGAGAGGGTCACACCAGTGGTCATAAGTCCAGCTGCACCCTTGTCGATGCCTTGTTGAAGATGATCCATGACGCCCTCCATTGCAGTGACATCAACACGGTTGCGCTCCTGCGCACGAATGCTGGCCTTGGCCTTTTTTGTACCAAACGTTTCTCCGAGCTTGTTCCTAGCCTCTCTGTAATCATGCTGCGAAGGCGCAGACGCAGGTATACTTTTGAGGGCTTTCACGGTCCTCGTTAGGATGTATGGTGTTTTTGCTGTCGGTAGTATGCTTAGTGTAGACGTTCGCTTGTTGTGTACGGCTATGAGATATCTTGCATTTTTTGAAAACAATTTGAGAAGAATTTGGAGAGACAGAGGTGATGGAGACCCGCACCTGCACCCAGACTCAGCTACCCTCTTACTTTCCTCTTCAGTAGAGACGAACTCGACGTCGTTTGTCTCTCCTACAACCAGTAAATCCTGCTCATCGGTGCATTCAACTTTTTCCGGCTGCTTCGATTGGTTTTTAGCCTTTTTATTCGCGTAGCATTTGAAGGCGGTCGAGGACGGTGCTTGGAGGGCTGGATAGCTAACTAAGATGCAGAGTCTTTGAATACACGGTAGGAAATACACTGTAATTTAATTTACCAAGAAGAGGGCCGACACCTGACGTCGGAGCAGCCAATTTCACCACCACACCCTCCGAGGATATTGAATCGCGTTTTCTCTTTTTGGACGATGACTTGACCGTCGACATGTTTTATAGGAGACTACTCGTTTTTCGTTTTTCGTTATGCACAGCAGTGGTGAGGCGATGAGTGGGAATGGGTGTGGTGGCGGTGGGAGATGGATACAAAATGAAGCGTGTTGGGTGTTTGTGCCTTTTCATCCAAGGCCATGCTCATTGGCACCGAACACACCTAACCTGCAACTCGCAGATCTTTCTTTCCCTTCCTGACTTATTATAGATATTTAATTCTTCTGGTTACTCTGCGCTGGCCAGAAGTCTGAGCTTTCAGACAAGTCATACACCCAACTCGGTGTTTTGAGCCCACTGACCCTCCTGGTGGCACGACAACATCTATCTTTCGCACTAATAGCCCGTTAATAGGTATGGGTTTGAATCAGAATGTCAAGAGCGAGGACCACGAGAGCCCATCACTCGACCAACCTAGAGACGCACACGAATCTGCCAGTTTATTACTGCCTCCACCATCATCAGACATCCTCAACCAGATCATCGTTGAGGAACCTATGCAGGAACCTCTTTCACCCTTCTCTCGTCCTAAAGAGCTCAAGGAGGAGCTTAAGAGAGAATATGAACCCTCGCCGTCGCAGTCGCCGACTTCGAACGACGAGTTCTCACCCCAGAAATTCAAGCTAACACCTTCACCGACACCCCCGCCTTCAACCGCGAATGGAACAGCATCAATGTCATCCACGCCTCCACCATTGAACATTCCAGTTATGACATCGAAGAAATCACAGCCAGTCGTACAGCTCATCGGCGACCTGCCAATTGCGCGAGAAGCAGCCTTAGCTACATTTAATGAAATTGAGGCAAACAACTACCAGTACAAGTCTTTGGGTCGCTCAAGAGAGGCATTGGAGAGTATGACATGCGATTGTATTTTCGATCCAGGTTAGTGTTTCATCCTTCGTTCTCTGTGGCACCCCCTGTCTCCATAATGACCTGATCCTTCTCTTCCATCGCTCAACAGCCACAGATCACCCTGACTCAGCCTGCGGGCATGATTCTGACTGTATCAATCGATTAACGCAGGTCGAATGCCTAGCAGACGATTGTCGCTCTCGCTCTCATTGTCGTAATCAGCGGTGAGGACTGTATTACGTACGCAGAAAACACTAGTCCTCATCGACGGCCTTTCTAGCTTTCAGAAACGTCAATATGCAAGTATCGACATAGTTCAGACAGAATTGAAGGGCTTTGGATTGCGTGCTGAGAGTTTCCTACGCAAGTGTGTAAAAATTTCTCACTATGTTTACCTGTGATTTGAAGCATCCCACAGGGACACATTTATCTACGAGTATGTTGGAGACGTGGTCAGCCCCGCGTCTTTCAAGAAGCGAATGCGCGAATATGCCGAGGAGGGAATAGAGCACTTCTACTTCATGATGTTGCAGAAGGATGAGGTGTGTACTCCAACAAACTATGTTTTTGCCTCTCCTAATCAGATATCATCGCACAAGTTTATCGATGCCACTAAAAGCGGAGGGATCGGTCGCTTTGCTAACCATAGCTGTAATCCGAACTGCTATGTCGCTAGATGGACTGTTGGCCAACATGTCCGAATGGGCATTTTTGCCAAGCGGGATATCCAGAAACACGAGGAACTGACATTCAACTACAACGTGGATCGATATGGGTGCGTCAAATTATTTCTTTCTCTCTGTGACCCAGCGTCAATCAATTTTCTTCTCAGTCATCAAGCACAGGTATGTTACTGTGGAGAACCGAATTGTGTCGGATACATCGGCGGCAAGACTCAAACGGATGCTGCTACTATGGATGATCTGGTTTTCGATGGTAAGCTCTTGACAGATTTTCCCTGTCTAACCTTTAGTTCGCATCAAACTGACGATTTTGCTAGCTCTCGGTATCACTGATGAGGCTGATTTAATGGAAGTCAAAGGGAACAAGAAGAAGAGGGGGAACAAGATCGATGACCCAGACTTTATGGTGAGCCTCAAAAAAGCTGCCGCATGTCATTGCTGAATTCGACGTTTCTTCAGCCAACGATGAAACCCCTCATCGAGAAGGATATACCAAAGGTTATTCAAGCTATACGGCAGACTCAAAGCCGAAAGGTCCTGCTTAAACTCCTCACACGTATCAAGGTGCGTCGAACGGTAATTTATATTTTGAATTCGTGTATTGACATTGAGCAAAGTTGACGGAAGATCAAGCCGCTCTTCGGCAAATAATGCGACTACGTGGCTTTAGTCTTATGACCAACGTGCTCGATGACTATAAATCTGATGTCGAACTCATCAACTTGGCAAGTCTATCTTAAAAAAATGCTACTTACAGCGCCGCTAAGGTTGAAAATCTAGGCACTTTCGTGTATGTCGACTTGGCCGTTGTTAAATAGGAACAAAGTCGATGATTCGCATGTAATTGTACACGTAAGAGCCATTGCTGAATTGGAAGACGACAAGAACAAAGAGTTGGCTCATTCGGTAAGTCATTCTTCCTGAATTTGCATCACGGTGTTCTCAAGGAGTACATACAGCTGGTCTCACACTGGGAGACTCTTCCTTTGTACAATCGAATACCGAAGCGTGCAATCACTGTTAGCCTTACATGTTCTCACATTCAGTATGATAGCTCACTCGTCTGATCGCAGGAGGATGATGAAGAAGAGGTTGATCAAGTGGCCGTGTTCGATGAAGATGAACATTTTTTCCAGCAGAAGCGCAGGTTCCAGGGGGAGGAGATAGACATTAGTCGAACCAAATATCGTCCAAAACCCCAATTTCGCCGTAGATATGATGAAGGGATATGGATACCGCCGCGCGTGGTTACGGTGCAGCCTGAAACGTCCCATCCCACCTCGCAGTCACAGTCAAAAACAGAATTCTCGCGCGAGTCTATCCGTGCAGTTATTGCTGCGGCAGCTGAAGCAGAGGCTGCTGCTGTTAAGGCTGCTGTAGAAGTAGAGGCGGAAGCACTTGCCAAAGCAGAGGCGAAAGCGGCAGCTAGGGCCGCGAGGGCCGCGAGACACGAAGCGGCAAAAGGGGAACACGGGCATCGAAAGAAACAAAAGGTCTCGAAGAAGCCCCTCACTGAAGAGGAGAAGGAGGCGATGAAGGAGAAGAGGATGCTCAAGTTAATTGGTGCTGTGGTGGTCAAGTGCATGTCAAAGCACTCCAAAGTGATGGATCACGATCAGTTCAAGAAACACGCGAAGGAGGTACGTTCTTTCTTTGGCTGTGCGTGGTGTATTGACATAGAATTAACCGTTATCGATAGTTGACTCAGATCATCACGAATAAGGAGAAAAAGTCGTCGAGTTACAGGGAAGGACGACTGGAAAAACTTTCAGATGAAAAAGTGGCGAAAATCAAAAAGTTCGCTAAGGAGTACATTGCAAAGGTACTTCGGAAAATCGAGAAGTCGGGAAAACGACCACGAGAACCATCTTCAACTACTCCTACTGCTTCCTCGTCTACGGTACAAGACACACCACACTCACAAGAGGGTGGAGGCGAGGATGTTAATATGGATGACGGATCGATGGAGGACATGAATATTGTGTCCGATAGCGATGTGGACGAAGAACAAGAGGATTTGACTCTTGCGGACGAGGATGAAAATGGGGCAAAGCCAGCGACTTCTACGAGTTTATTGGAGGAATCACCAACGGCTGAATCATGGGGCAAGATGGATCTAGACGAAGACATGGCTCGGCCCATTGACGTACAACGACCGTCCGATCCACGGCGGCGGCCACCAAGCGAAGACTTTGCCTCTTGGGAGCCTCCCCAGGGCCCGAGTGGGATGTGATGTTCGAGCAAGGCAAGAACTTGAGTTACCATACGATGTATCTTAATTGCATGCATTCATGCGATAGATGGTATCAGGATATTATCTTCCACATACAATTGGGTGGAGACCCAGCTTTGGTGCAGAGGATAGTTCTTCAGACGATTTTTGTCTGTCTATTGGTGATCTGGGTGGGAAATCTGGGGTGCTTCATCTGGACATCAAGGACAACCATGTGGTCGAAGATTCTGGTGTATTTACATGATTGTAGGATTACTCGTCAAAACTTCCTTTGAAATCCCGTCGTGTTTGTATCAGTTCCATCGGTCTCTACATACATCCATATTACCAGGCATTCGATATTACACATGCAGTAGTCCATCTGATGGGATTCTCAAATAGGGGTGCTCAATTCTCTGTTCAGTTCGTTCTGTTTGCTTTTTTTGACGCTGCGGAGTTTCGGGAATTTCCACGAACTGTGAACAGAGAATTGAGGGTACCAGTTCACAAGAGTTCACGACATCAGTTCGACCACTTTCCACCACTTTCCCTACGTAGAATTCGAACAGGAGTTCACCGGCTTTTCGGCAGTTCATCAGACGGTGTTTGAATTTACCAAAAAAAAGCAAACAGAACGAACTGAACAGAGAATTGAGCACCCCTAATA
>JABAJX010010120.1:0-12993 GCA_018221735.1 Termitomyces sp. K1Aa
AGATACCAGCAGTTTCCAGCTTCAGAATGAACGCATCAGATTCTAGGTGGACTTGTGATTTCATTTTATTCTGTGAACGGGTAAGGAATTGGTGTCAATATGGCATCACAAGAAAAGAGAGAAGTATAGCACCTGTAATAATGTGGGTATGGTGTAGAAAAGCGAACAGTTTACGGAGTAAACCTGCTACGTATATGAGTGGTTGGTCAGAACAAGTGAAAATTGTCCTATCTCACGTGATTCACGTCTTGTTTTGAATTCAACTCTTGCGTTTAAGATACAGACGTTACGCGTGATAGCTTGTTTCGTCGCGTGAAATTACTCTGAGGCTCGGGCCCTAACGTCAGTAACCCTCGCCAAGTAGTCCGCGATGCCTTGCCCTTCCATCTACTCCTCGTCACGGATCCCACTCCAGTTTCGGAGGACGTATGGATGCTTTCCAGTCAGGTAGTGTACTATCCACTGAGGCTGAGCTAATCGTCTGTCGGTCTTTGGAAGTACGTGGTCTCATTCAGAACATGCCCCGTTGACTAATAATCTTGATGAGATCCCTAGATATGAGCTTAGAGTTGTTAATCCCGTGTGAAATCGTGGAAGTACTATCGAATGTGAGGGAGACGACAGATTTACGAGTGAAAGAGTAAGATTGAAAGAGGGAGGCAGAGAAGGAGGCTTGCAATGCGGTGGGAGCGTTCTAAGCCGACGTCACTGTCTTTTTTGACCTCGGGTAACGTGAAAGCTTGCTCGAAATAAGTAATTATCCGAGGCCATACAAGATATCGATGGAGTACTATGAATTGTATGTAGGGCAGACGCAAAATCTATATGCTCCGAGTCCTTCCGAAAGGATTCCGGTCCGAGTAATCACGAAAATCTTTTGCGCAACGAATGACACACTTGACTTTGTACTTCTCGTCCAGTTCCTTCAAATAGAATGAAAAATGTTTAACCAGTTCATCAGGGCAAGGTTTGAACGTTTCGTATGGTACATAAGCACAAATCTCCCAAAGACTTCGCCCTAACCGCAAACTGTGTCTGGGATCCGGGGTGTCAATAGCGAGGTGTTTGGTTCGGTGAATGAAGGGACTCTGGATAATATCATCAAGTATATTCTTGGGAAAGACGGCAGTCAGAAGTTCTTGTAAAATTTCAATAGGTAAGTCAGCCATCTTTTTATTGCCAGCTATGTATGCGGGGAGCGCGACAAAAAAGTGCCGAAGCTGCATTTTCGAGCGAATGATGATCGATGAAGTCGATAATCAATTGGAACACACGAGTGCCAATGAATGCTTGTATGACATATCATATTGAATGAAATATTTAGTGTTCCCCGTTCCACTCGGACAAGGGGATGCAGTCACCCTCGGGCATTATGAAGTCCGGGTACCTCTCCCCTTTTACTACCGCTGACTCCACAACCCTGCGGATCGCTCTGACATCTTCTGGTTCTAAAGCGATCTCTGCTGCATGCGCGTTTTCTTCGAGGCGCTGGACGCTGCGAACACCGGGTATGGGAATGACTAATAAATGGTTAATATACTTTGGTAATGAAAGAAAGACAAAACGTACAGTTGGGATGTTCTCCCAAGATCCACGCAAGCGTCATCTGACTCGTCGTGGCGTTATATTTCTGCGCGATTTTCTGCAGTTCATCGATGACTTTGAGATTATTCGGAAAGTTCTTCTCTGAAAATCGTGGTAAATGCTTTCGGAAATCGTCGTCTGCGAAATCTGCAGGGGATTTGAATCTAGTTGAAGTATTCAAGCCATTTAGACACAAGAACGTGCGGACATTGACATGCCTTCCGGTGACCAGCCCCCGCCCAAGAGGCGAGTAAGCTACGACCGCCATACCAGCCTCGTTGATGGCATCAACAAATCCAGTCTTCTCAAGGTAAAGTTCAAAAGGACTAAACTCCATTTGTGCTGTGATAACCTTCTCACCAATGCCAGGAACGGCCCTGGCACGGTTGAGAGTGTCGATATTGCACTCCGACAAACCGATCCACCTGATCTGTCCTTTTTCAACGAAAGGTTTCAAGGTTTCAAGAACGATTTCGATGGGAACATCGCGGTCGACGCGGTGTTGTTGATAGAGGTCAATGTAGTTCGTTTTGAGCCTGTCAAGA
This sequence comes from Termitomyces sp. K1Aa, assembly GCA_018221735.1. Taxonomy (NCBI): domain Eukaryota; kingdom Fungi; phylum Basidiomycota; class Agaricomycetes; order Agaricales; family Lyophyllaceae; genus Termitomyces; species Termitomyces sp. K1Aa. The sequence goes on from JABAJX010010120.1 coordinate 2,130, forward strand.
GATCTGTTTACTGCCTTGATAATGTAGGAAGGCTTGCTAATAGGGGAACGGTGGCCAATAGACTCAGGGTCACGGGCGCCAAATTTGGTGGCCAAAAATATCTCTGAGCGACGGCCGGTCTTCGTGAACCATTCCCCAATAAGATCTTCACCTGACAATGGTTGTATTAAAGCATCATATTTGATACTAGAAAACTTACTACGACCATAAATATCAGCTGTATCCCAGAAAGTCATTCCACGATTGGCGGCATAAGTCAATGTCTCTAGAGACTCTTTGTCGTCACTTTTCCCATAGAATGCCCCCATACCTAGCCAATGATGAGTTATCATGAAGGGTCCACTGAGAGCATTAAGAGGGTGTAAGTGGAGTCAACTAACCCATGGCTCCTAGGCCGATGGCACTGACAATCGGCCCGTTCTGTCCGAGATTACGAGTGGGAATGGGTTTGAGAGACATCTACGACTATTACTGAAGAGTGAAAGATGGGAGAGGATAGAGACTCTTTAACCGTCTTTTTATGATAGACACGGAAGTCTTCAAGTTATGTAATAGCGAATGACACCACGGACATCTCATCCGACAGTTCCATCATGCCATGATTGATCCTCGAAGGTCCATAATAAGAATGTAGTATACTTACTCATATATGATGATCACAATAATTGGAGTCGGTCCGGAAATGAAGAAGTCAACTTCCAGCCACCCTAGACTTCTTCTTATTCTTATCATAGATTCACTTCCCCTGGGGCAGTTCATCCCTATAAAGTCCGCGGACGTTGTGATTATCAGATCTATCTAACGTCAGCGTGGCCCTATGGGTTACCATAGAGTACAGTGGTCTACGAGGGAGATGTAATCAAAAATATTAAAATGTCTGAAAAAAATCTTGTTTTTGATAAATCATGATTTTTAATGACAGCCTCAGACAAATTTTCCTGAAGAAACACGATTTAAATCATGGGTTATGGGTTATCGTTGTAGATGTAAATAAGTATTGGCAATGCAATTGTACAACAAATAACTCGTTTTGGCATCCGTCGACTCAGACTACTCCCTCCTTTTGAACTGAATGTACATATCCTTTGGCAAGCTGAGAGCGAATGGAGAAAAGCCATTTTTGGGACCATCCTTATGCACAGAATCGGTCGGTAACGTCCATTCCCAGTTCTGAAGAAGCATCGCAGCCAGAGTCCTAAGTTCATACATTGCGAAGTTACGTGCAGGACATTGACGGGGACCAAGTGCAAATGGTCTAGAACGCATTGTCAATGAAATTGTAACTTCTTGTGAAATCGAGAGTCGAGACGTACAGCCAGAGACTGCTATCCACACGGACTTCATCCTTTGTTGATTTTCCCAAAAAACGTTCTGGAGTGAAGGATCCCGCGTTAGGCCAATACGTCTCGTTTTGGTGTATAGAGGTGATATTCAGGATAACTGAAGTTCGGGCAGGAAGATAATAGACTTTGCCATTTGAAGCTTTCAGGTTTGCAGGTAAATTGGATGCACGGGGAACCATGTACGTCTGTGAATTCAACACTACGGTCATTGTTAATACTAAATCATTGCAAAACTTACAATGGGTGTATTGATTCGCAGCGACTCTCGGATACATGCGTGAACGAAGTTCATTTTACGCAAGCTATCAAGATCCGGCTCGTTATTGTTGAGAACGGATATGACTTCTTCGCGAGCGAGTTTCTGAACTTCCGGGCTCTTTGCCAGGTAGTAGACAAAACTCGACATTGCGCCGGCTGTAGTGTCCTGTCAATTGCCAGTGTATTGTCAAACGTGAGAACCCTTTCAAGGTGAAAAATTACTTGCATGTCCCGCAATAAAGAAGACAACCCTGCAAAATCGAATGAACTCCAATCATCTGAGATATGTCATGACACCATACATATTATCCCGATATTCTTCATCCGTCATTCCTGGCTCCTCTAACATGTAGGTAAGCATATCGTTTCCTTTATTCGATTTCTTTTCTTCGAGGATATCGTGGAACTTTGAAACAAGGTAATCAATCTTGGCTATAATCTTATGGCGGGGAAACCATTTTTCGAGGTTGGGAAAGACAATGAAACTGGAGAAAAAAAGAATCAGAAGACATTGTGTAGGTTAGATAATTGATTGATTACAGAGGAGATGCAATTCCATCCATCACTTCGTTATATTTTTCAACGAACGGACTGTGGTCGTCCTCAATGGCTCGGAAGTTGTGTCCGAGAGCAGTCGTGCCTGTGACGTGCAGTGGCATATAGCAACTCAAAACAGAAAAAAGGTAGCACATACCCACAGCATCAAGGGTAAAGCGCTGTATTCTCTTGTGTCAGAAGAGATTCAGAGCAAGCCAAGGGGGGAATTTACCATTGCATAATCATCCCACTTGAACAGTCCTCCATTTCCCATTTTCGCGAACAACTTGTCGGCAAGTGACACAAAGTCATGAATAGGAAGATTCCTGGAAAGTGCTGATTTGACAACATGCGAGTGCTTCGTCCAAGCCTCTCCATTGGAAAGAATCACGTTGGTCTTCCCAACGAATCTCCAGAGAAGTGATGCGTCTATATTGTTCTAAGATTCTTCAATTTCAGACTTGGAAACAAGAGGACAAACCGGGTGGTTCTTCCTTAGGCCAAAGGGTAACATTGTCTGACAGGTCCCTAGCAATCTTGAAGGATAGTTAGTGTTATGATGAGTGATTTGAGACCTTGAGCAATACCTGATGGTCAAGGACATGGACAATCCAGCGCCCAAGAGCGTAAACAAGAACGACACCCTCCCCTTTCTCATTTGCAAAGGGTAAAAGAAGGCGCTTGATACGTACGTCTTCGACTTCCCCAGACGCGTAACTCCACAACAGAGGAAGAACGGGAACTCTGGGAAGGTGGCGAAGCTCAGCAGGAGGTGTAAGTGCCCATCTCCCAATAGCGTAGATGAACGTAACCGAAAGTAAAATTTTCCATAAGAACTTGGCGGAGAATAAGTAGTCCAGCATTGGTTATGATACTGTTGAGAAATAGCAGTGCGCGGACTTGGGGTGAATATAAAGAAGTCCTCGCTCATTTATCAGGATATGAGAATTCAACGTGAGACATCTGAGATACGAACTTAGCTGAGCGTCACCTTATCAGGTTGAATACAAGAGATGATTTTGTGATGCGGACAATACAGATGAAATTTACCACAATGTTGCATCTTCGGCGCAATCTCTCCGTATCCGGGTTGGAACATGCCAGTGTCGGTTTTGAGGGTCAGTCACCCTCGATCTATCAGAACTGTTACCTGATGTGCCAATACGTAATTCTGAAAAGTCTCTCAACACTTCTTCACTTACCTTACAAGTAGTTTTCTTCGGACGGACTTCCCGCCGTGATTCGTTGACAGCCGGGCCGGGCTCGATCTATCTATCAAAACTGTTACTGATGTGCCAGAATCGTTGACAGCCGGGCCGGGCTCGATCTATCTATCACAACTGTTCCTGATGTGCCAACATAATTCTCGAAAATCTTCCAACGGTTTCAATGGAAGGCTTACTAAGAGTTTTCTTCCAACAGATTTCTCCCCGTGATTGGTTAGCGTGATCATAGGCATAGCCGGGCCGGGGCCGGTGAATGGAGCGTCCTAGTGCTATGGACAAGCTACGAGCGTGAGGAGTGTGTAGAAAGCAGTGTTATGGGGCTTAGCCTGGCGACTCGCGAGCCTTGGCCGTCACTTCAAGAATATTACTTGACAGTACTGTAAACCAACTCTAAAATTGTTTGCTGGAACTCATATAGTACAGTACAGTGGAATAAAGTTCTCTTCCTCTTGTGGCGCAATCACACAGTTTTACAGAGGATTTCATCATCCCAACCCTCCGAGTTAACACCTTGACGTACAATTAGCAAGTCCTTTGGGTCAATAATTTGCTTTATCGCTCGAAGGCGAGAGTAATGATCTCCCCAATACGCTTCCTGAAAGCCAGGGATGAACAATTCGGGCTATCTCAGCACTTGAAGTTTAGTTTGTAATAATAATAGAGTCAGTTCTAACGAACCTCATTGACATAAGCTCCTGCATTCGGGGCAACAGCACGGACACTATTCGCCAACTGTGTGACCTTGTGTTCGACAGCCAAAATGTCTTCCGAAGAGGCAATGTTGGGATCCCAGCTCAAAGTAATGGTAAGGTCGCTGAGCATAGTTCTGAAGGTGGGATTCACAGACATTGCCTTAGGATCTATTTGTGACACAGCCCCACCTCCAACCAGACTAGAGAAAAAATTAGGGCATAGTAGTCTAAAAAGTTAAAGAAAGTTTAACATACAAAGGACGAGCACCATCAATAGCCATCAGAGCTTTGGCCAGAACTTCCGTATCGTTCTCGAAGCTTTTGCGAGGTATCAAGACAGATGCCACAGAGACCGGGACTCCGCTAAGGTCTCCAACAGTATAATTATAACCAATCCCGTTTTGACTGTTAATGAAGTTGTCCTCGTACCACTGCTGGAAGCCGGTGTAGGGTATTGTCACTTCCAAGTCGATGACAACCCCTGGGATTCGAGATATTGTGTTGTAGAAGCTCTGGAGCGTGGTATTGGCACTAGAATTGATCGGGGGGTTACCCAGAGCCACAAGGGTCAGATAAAACTGATTGCCGTTGTAGGGCCAAAAACCAGCCCAACCGGCATCAACCATAGCAGGATGTAGCTTGACCCATTCATTGAAAAGTGAGAGGCGTGCATCATCACTCGTAGTGTGACTAACGAGAAATGCAGCAGTGACAGGCTGGGCAGGGTGTGTCAAGTAGGTAACGGAGGTTAAAATACCAAAACTGGGGCCACCCCCTCCACGTAGTGCCCAAAAGAGGTCAGGGTTGACAAAAAGATTGGCCGTAGCATGTTCTCCACTTGGAAGAACGACAGTTTCTTGAACAATATTGTCGACGCCTAATGAACTGCTCAGCGTGCCATCCGAGCTTTCAGTCGAGAAAGACTTTCCTAGACCATAGAAGGGGGACAAGATACTGTGGCCTCCTCCCAGTGGCCATCCACCACCAGCTCCAACAGTTCCTCCTGCACCAATACCTCCAACAATGACTCTATCATGCTCCGCAACAATACTGTAGAGGCGTCCCCACTGAACACCTCCACCAATAGTAACAGCTAGAATAAAAAAGATCAGTACTCAGCCCCGCTTTCCTTGATAGAACATCTCGCGTACATGAAACACCCAGAGTGCCAGGAGGTGCGCCTTTTGGAATGAAATTAACGGAAAACTCGACGTTTTGCATATTGTGTGTCCATAACATGATAGATGAATGTCCAAAGCTACGACCCAAGCACTCGTGCCTTCATATCATGCACATTTCAGTCAAGGAAACGGGTAGGAGCAAGAAGTATTACCCAGTGTTTTTCACTATCAATTTCAAATTATGATATGAGGCAAAACGCACAGTATTCTGGATATCGGAGACTCTTGTCGCGTTAACGATAGCCCAAGGCACCCTTCCTTGAAAACAGATATCGGCTGGGTTGCTAATGTCTCCAAAAGGATCACACTGCTTGATCCCTGTAGAGCTAATGATGGATTCCCAGTTGATGAATTGCAGGGCATTCGGGAGGGTAGCGCGGAAAGTGCTGTTGTTCCAATTGTTGATCACTGCTTCACATGCAGCTTCGTTATAAGCCGGATCATGCGGAAAACATACAGCCGCGATGGGACGAGTGTAGATTAGAGGGTGAGAGAGCTTCCTTTCGAAGGCAGAAATAACAGCCTGGCTAGGAAAACAGGAGTCGCCTGGAAGGCATTTGCATCTGACCACAGCCTCTATGGGTGAAATTGCCACAACGAGGATCACAGTGAGCTCAAGATAGGATACTCGGAACATCTTTCGGGGTGGTCAATTCTGAACTGTTCGACAGAGTTTATAGAATCCATACATCTTTGCTATCCGTTTTCGTTTTCAGTAAGAAGACCGCTCACATCAAAAACTTGATGTTTATAATTTGTGCGAAGGTTCTTACAATTGATCATCGTCGATTGAGTGTTCTCCTTAGCCATCGGACAGTGAACGCTATTTCTTTTTGGAGGAAATTACCCTTCTGGGTGTGTCTGTCGGCATCAGTAAAACGGAAGGGGTTTCTTTGGCTTCTTTCTTCGCAGGAACAGATCTTTATCTTTGATGGGACATCTTTTGATTGTCCTCGAATTCAGTCTTTGTCTTTGAACACCTCTGTTGAGCTTTGTCTTTTTTATATGTCTTTGTCTCCCAGCAGACATCTTTGGTATATTTTTTTTGATGAGTGAGACATTTTGTCTTTGCCCTCGTTGTTTAAAATATTTCATATCATGTGTTGGTATAGATCAAAAACTTATTACATCCAATTGCAAAAACTGTATCATAATCTGCTACTCCCAATGTGTCCAACTTATCATAGAGGACAATAGCAATACCGGCACGCCAAGGGCACGCACGAAACATGGCAATTCGGAAAGACCCCGGAAACTGCCTAGGTGAATTTGAAACTCCGACCTCAACTGAGTTCTGTAATTGCTCCTCTCGTACAGTCTTTTGTCTTCGCGCCGTCTTCATCACCACTCCCTTATTTTTTGCCACGCCTGCCCGCCATTTGGCTGCCATCAAGCTGTAGAGAGCTAGGAGGGTCGGGTTGTTGAGGGGCGCCAAGGGACTCGTGAGGTATGTAGATTTTTACACTCCTGTCCATCTTTATTGTCCTAAGCGACGATGACGGCCATGACTCCCCTCACCCTTTTTTGTGAAGCCCACAGCAATTACTGACCCCACGTCTCCTCCGCTCCCCTTCACACCACGAAAACGGTATGCATGACTTGCCAAGGCCTTATGATATCCTTCCCTTTGTTTAGCATATGCCGGCAAGTAGGACAACCTCGTCGTCTTGCACCGCGCTGGTAGGTAAGTCTCCTGAGATATTTGGTTCCCTTCTTGTAGATCTACGTCTATGTTACATCAACCATCCATACCTACCACTGTGTTTCATTCTACCTGCTTCACTACTCAACCCACAGTCCCTTGTAGCTAGCTTATATCTCAGTCCTCTCTATCTCGGAACTTGGAAGGTGGATAGAAATCTTGAGAACTTGTTGGGACTCAGGAAATCAAACACTTATTTTCCCACAACTCGGGCCGAGTCTTCAGCTTTAGTCCCAACAAACTCTCGCTTAACTCGTTCAACCGGCCGCCTCAAATTACTAGTTAGTCCGCCGTGTTCACGGTCAAAAAAAACTGAGCCTACATGAATTTTATTTTCGATCCCACCTGGATCATCGGACCGGTAAACTCGACGGTTCTGGAAGTCCAAAGGATCTTCAAGTTCCATGTGCCGAAATGTCGCACAAATTTATAGTTCTGTCTCCTCGCCACTGGAAAGAAGAATCCAAGTTCTTGATCTTCAAGTTCCATGTGCAGACATGTCGCACAAATTTATAGTTCTGTCTCCTCGCCACTGGAAGGATCCAAGTTCTTGCAGACTTCGTGGATCCAAGTTCTTGCAGACTTCGTGGATCCAAGTTCTTGCAGAACTCGTGGATCCAAGTTTTTGCAGACTTCGTGGATCCAAGTTCTTGCAGAACTCGTTGCTTCCCTATATTCGTATAGACGCGTACGATATGATGACCTTGAAATTGGATGAATCGCTTCCATTCATGCCCATTGGTACTTACGGACACGTACAACACTGCTGTCGCTGATGTGTATCATCTGATTTTGAAACCATCATAATCTGTGAAAGATTAGCAAGATGAGGGTGGTCATTCATCCAGAATAGAAAGGGAGATAAATTGTACCGCAACGTCCATACATCCCATCAGAACAATGGCTCCCATTGACATTACTAATATCTCTATGAACTCCAGGCTCTATACCACCATCATATTTGATCTCGGTGACGTGCTCTTCACCTGGTCTCCTTCCACTCCAAAGTCTCCTCTTCCAGAAAAGGTCCTTCGCAATATCCTTCGTTCTGTTCAGTGGTTTGAGTATGAGAAAGGCAACCTCAGCGAGGGTGAAGTATATTCCTTAGTTGCCCAGAACTTTCAAATCGATACTGCGGCTGTCAAGAACGCCCTCCAAGCTGCACGGGACTCTTTGCAGAGGAACACAAAAATGGTGGAGGTCATTCGAGAACTCAGGAAAGCGGGGCTCTCAATCTATGCAATGTCAAACATCTCAGTGCCAGACTGGGAAGTTTTAATCACAAAGGCGACCCCAGCAGAATGGGCACTCTTTGATCACATATTCACATCGTATGTTTTCGCTTAACAATACTATGTCAGATGTTGATCTATTGGAAATATATTCTCAGTGCTGATGCTCACGAACGTAAACCAAACATTGGTTTCTTCAAACATGTCATACAAAAGACTGGAATTGATCCCTCTCGTACAATATTTGTCGATGACAAGCTGGAGAACGTTTTGACAGCTCGCTCCTTTGGGATGCATGGGATTGTTTTCGACGACCAATCAAAGGTGATCGGAGATCTCAAGAATCTGTGTTATGACCCTGTACTACGCGGAAAGCGTTTTCTAGTCTCTCGCAGGAAGAAATTGATTTCCATGACCTCGAATAATATTGAACTCATGGAGGTTTGCTCAGTGGACTTGATTGGAAGTGCTCAAACTAACCACTGTTAGAATTTTGCCCAACTTCTGATCCTGGAAGCTACAGGTGACGAGTAAGTACTAGTATCTCGTTTTAATCCAGTCCAATTTTCTCATTATACACGGATAGATCCTTGGTTAGCTACGTGGATCATCCGGGACAATTCAACTTCTTCCAGAATGGTGGTGTACTCACGACCGAACTCTTTCCGTGGGTTCGATTCAATATTTTTTTCACCAACTGGATATGACATTGTTTATCAGAAATGACCTTGATACGACTTCAATTGGTCTTAGTATCTTGGGTCACATTGATACAGACACCAAACATAGAACTATGGATGAAATGCTCAAGTACCAGAACTCGGATGGAATTATTCAAGTATACTTCGATCACTCTCGGCCTCGTATTGGTAATACCTGCCTGTGTCAATAAATCTCTATACTGATACTCACTCTCTTATAGATCCTGTAGTCTGCGTGAATGTTCTCAACCTCTTTTACAAAAGTGGGAGAGGTCATGAACTTCCTGGGACACTCGATTGGGTCGAACAAGTTCTCATGAATCGCGCATACATCTCAGGGACATACTACTATGTCAGCGCCGACCAATTCTTATTCTTCCTTTCTCGCCTCCTCCAGAGCTCCGCAGAAGTACGCCAACGCTTGGGGCCAGTGTTCAAAGAACGGTTGATGGAACGTTTTGGTGCACAAGCGGATTCCCTTTCTCTTGCTGCACGAATAATTGCCGCAACAGTGGTTGATGTCGTGGACGATCGCGATTTCGAGACTCTCCTTTCCATGCAATGCGAAGAAGGCTCATGGGGTAATAGCTGGTTTTATAAATATGGATCTTCTGGCATCTATATCAAGAATGATGGTGTAACCACTGCTCTTGCTATACAGGCCATTGAACAAGTCCAGCTACTGCGCAGAATGCAGTCAGACGCCCCAAGACAATTTCCCTCTCTAGTCTTATCTGGAGTTTTCGATAAGTTAATGTCTTTCTTACCTCTCAAAGATTATTACGAATCAGGATCAGATTAGTGTTCTGAATGCTCAGGCTGTACTAGTTATCGACTATTACTTCTGCATTAAATGATATTACTCAAATCATTTACTAGACGTACTAAGACAAGTTAGTTTGAACTCACATCAGAGATGTCACCTCCTAGTACTAAGTTGTAATGGACAGTGTACCGCAGCACCAATGTAGCATTTTCAATGCCACTTTTCTTCATCACAGCGACTTCCTGACTCCTGAGGCCTGGGGCAAGACTGACTAATCTCTTGAGACACGTACGCGACCTTTCAGTATAATTATGTAACTTGTAGGTGTGACATCTGGGACAACTTTAGTCTTTGAGCTTCCATCACCTTCACAACTGGGTCATCTTGCTGGTTCCAGCGTGGTTCATGTCAAGATAACGCGATTTGCGGCGGCACCTCGACTAGTGACACTGTCGATTCAGAAGGATTCTCCCCTGTCCTTGCTCAACGGATATTCTATTATCATCCCCTCGCTCTTATCCGTCTATCCTCCTTCGACATAAGAAGTATCTGTTAGAATACCAGCTTATCACTATCTAGCCTCGCTCGTGACCTCTTTTCTTGTAGCTGTGCATCGTTCCCTTCCTAATTTTACTCACTTGCCAACCATCTATCAATGTCAGGAAGGGTTGCGGACCTCGCAGTCCGATTAGTATCGGAGTATGTTCGATCCTTGTGTACTGGAGTACTTACTGATACAAGATCTTGTCGACATCATGACATTGATTTGTTTACAAGCAAGCACTACTACGACGTGACAATACTCGAGACCTCCAATTCGGCTGCAGATACCGAATGGCTAGTTATTTTACACTTAGGCTATCCTTTAGTACACGTGACCACAAACCATAAACAAACTCGGCCAGGTACCGAATATCCAGGTCCGAAGTAGTTACGTATCTAATCTTCCCAGTATCTCCGTTAGCAGAGCAACCCCTAAAATTATGTGTCTTTCCGGCTCAGGTCCGAAAGCGGTCGTCTTAAGACTTACACATAACAAAACAGGAAGCTTCCATTTCAGTGTGGTGCTTCTTATTGATATCATCAAGGTCTGTTTTGAGGAGACTAGGTTCTTACTGTTGTGGGCTGATGTATTCCATGTTACAGCACGTACCATAACGATAGACCCCTTCGACTTTCCGCTATTTAGTTGTTTGTCTGATCTCTACGTCATTATCTAATACTTA
>JABAJX010010121.1:0-12985 GCA_018221735.1 Termitomyces sp. K1Aa
CAGAACATCAAGAATTACACCTACATCACAGGGTGGCGACTTGGGGGTACCTGGCGACTGCGTGGTCAAGCATAGTAGTACTCTCAAGGGATGTACTTAGTAATCATGGCATTTTCCGGCTACAACATCTTATCTTATCAGTCGTGATGGGCTCTTCTCTTATGGCCCCTGATCCTCATTTCTCCCTGCAGCTTCGAGATAGATGCGGAATCCATATCAACCCAACGTATACACCGTAAAGTACTCACTGAAACTGCAACGATCCATAATAACAGCACTTTTCAAGTAGCAACCTCATCAAACACAATTTCCATATCCAACAAATTAAAGCATCTCTATAGTATGTAGTCCACTATTGAGCCCTGCAAAAAAGGTCCGTGCGCATGAAAAAGTATTGGGGGTCTCTTGAGTGTATTTTATCTCCGACACCTCTTCAATTCGGCCCCGAAAATCTGTTTACCTTATAAGTTTACCTCTAAGTTGCGCAGCTACGGCCCATGACTCTGTACTAGGAAATTTTGTCGTGAGCTAACCGTTGTGGTTTATGGTATTACTATGTTATACAATGCCACCGTGCAGGACTCTAAGCTTCATTCACTGAGGGCTCACGTCAACACTGATTGTCGCTTTCACAATACAGTGTGACTTACTATAATTATGTAGTAATTTTTCTCCCTCAGTTTGTGCGGTGGCCCGTGCGTATAAAGCAGCATTGGGGGTCTCTGGCTCTATAATCATCCTCGGACATTTTATCTTTCTGCCCCCAGAAATTTTTTGAGGTACCTACTAGCTATAGTTTTTCTCGTGATCAGTGCCCGGTCGCGCAACTTGCAACAATGTCTAGTGTCATGGTCACCTTTCTTTAGACCAACGGATGGCACTCCTGAGATCTTCGCAATCAATACTGTCCAATGGAGCCACTGACCAGGCCATTGACCGAGAGAGGCAGTCATCTATCCCCATCCTGCATAATGATGATACATACTTAGTACTTGCCGAGAATTCGAAATTCTCGCTATATCCAACCGAAGTCAATCAATTGCAAAAGTCTACAAAATCGGTTTGTCGTCGTAAGTCGTAGTGAGCAGTAACCTTGGCACTCTGCTTCTACTAACATCAACGACATTTGAGGTGCGCCTTGGATTGGTTAACTTCAATGCCAGGCACGCACTCATGTAGTGGGCACTATCAATATCGTAAAACCTAATACCTGAAGCCTAACTAATCACCGCTTGGCACTGATCATAACAGCGTCGACGTTGCTCACATCGTCGAGGCAGCACTGATGGCAACATTCATTTAATCAAATGTTGTAAGGGCATATAACGTGTTTACACAATGTACAATACAAGGCAAGATCATGGCAATAATGATAATAAGATGAGGCATGGATAATACTAAGGACCGGTCAGTGTGCGCTCTACAAACGATATTGACATGGGCACTAACATCAATGACGATGGCGAGGCCTAGTTCATGCATGTAATGTTTAAGCACCGAAACCGTAAAGAGTACGGCCCGAGCGCTTGAGAGCGTAGACGACGTCGAGGGCGGTAACAGTTTTACTAAGGAAACCGATGAGAACGATACTGACGACAACTATGAAGATCAAGTGCTCACCGTTTAGCATGCTCAGTGTAGGTAACCGAGTCCCTAATAACATTCTCCAAGAAGATCTTCAACACTCCACGGGTCTCCTCATAGATAAGACCAGAGATACGCTTGACACCACCACGACGAGCGAGGCGGCGGATGGCGGGCTTCGTGATACCTGAGAAGTGGTAGCGTCAACAACTATGACACACATAGCACCCTTACATAGACGCAAGGGGCTGGAGAACATAAGTGTAGACATACCCTGGATATTGTCACGCAAAATCTTGCGGTGACGCTTGGCTCCGCCCTTTCCGAGACCCTAGGTGAGGGTAGAACGTGTTAGGCGTTATGCATAGATAGCAAGGAGGGCACGGCTTACCTTGCCGCCTTTTCCGCGTCCAGACATTGTTGTGCTTGAGGTTGATGAGAGTAGAGGTCCTGAAGTGTTGTTGAGAGAGCGCGAGGCTGGTGATGGTTGTGGTTAGAGAATAAGTTCGTTTGTTGATCGTCAGCGTGCTTAATTACCTTTGTTGCGCGCTTATTTGCATCTATTGACGTGGCTGCACGTGCACGACGCGTCCTGATCTTATCTTATCGTGCTTGGTGTCATTGTTTGTTTTCCAAAATTTGATGACAGCGTATGCTTCGACCGACACGAGCAGCGTTCTCTAAATTGAGGCCATCGTCCGTATCATGGCTCTCACGACAATTCCGTGACCCATACGTCAAACAGCGTCTCTCTGACCCTCGTACCTACCGTTCTCGTTCCGCATTCAAGCTCCTGGAAATTGACAATCAGTGGGATGATTTCCTCAGCAAACCCGACGTCAACGTCGTCGTCGATCTCGGTGCCGCACCAGGCGGATGGAGTCAGGTAGTTTCCGGAAAGCTGGGCTGGGGAAACTATGCTCCAGAACCCCGGAAGAAACAGAGGTACCAGCCGAATGTAATGTGGAGCGCTCCCAAGGATAAAGGTTCAGAAGAGCTTTCGTCTTACGACCCACTCAACATTGACGACATCTCCGGTGATAACACTGTAACTGGACGAGGAACCATCGTTTCTGTGGATCTCTTGCGAATGCAACCGATAGATGGTGTGCATTGCATTCAAGCAGATTTTCTCTCGCAAGAAGCAGAGGAGCTCATTCATGACTTGTTGAGCACTTACGACAACCCTGAGGCCAAAGTTGACGTGATTCTGTCCGACATGGCTGCAAATACTTCTGGCAATCAAACCGCCGACATCGAGTCGAGCTACCATATTTGTGTTGCTGTGCTCGAATTCGCAAAGCGGCACCTTCGAACTGCAAAAGAAATTGGCAGAACACGTGGAGGAGTCCTTTTGTGCGTCTTATCTCACTTACTTTGCTACTTTACTCACTCAGACCTCAGAATGAAGCACTTCCAACACCCTCTATTGCATCGATTCCGCATGAGAAAACTCGAACCGTTATTCAACGACGTAAAATTTGTCAAACCCAATTCCAGCCGTTCCGACTCGAGCGAGGGTTACTTCTTATGCCAGGGTTGGCGCGGAATCCCTTAGACACGCAAACTCTTACCACCCATGCCAGCCCAAGGCGGTTCATTACGCGTATGACCGACCGTGAGGCTTGACCATACCAAGCACGACATTATCGTCCATCCGCGTTTGCGAGCGATAGGATAGAATCAGACGGCAACGTACAACTTAGAACAAACCTTGCATGGGAGTGCGCACGCACTATGGGGCTGTAGCTCAATACACCTATTGTAAGCACTAGTGTCACGAGTCCTTGAATACACTGTTTTTCTTAACTTCGGTTCGGCAACCCGTGTATCCCTTTCCCAAGAAGACTCTCAATCCTCTGCGTCTGATAAACAAGTGTTAACGTCTCTGGACTCATGACCTTCTTTAGCTGAAATTACTATTCTGGCACCTACTCCCTCACAGCTGGTCATCCGACTCCCATCTGTTTCCACGGCCGTACGTTTGGTGCTTCTGCCAATTGTTTTAAATCAACCCACCGTTCATAATCCATTCCACAGCTCCCATGATTGCAACTGAGAAACAGGAGCCGTCTAACGATGCCACTAAGACGCAGCTCTCAATCGAAGCTCCATCGATCGACTCACGTCCCCTTGATGGAGGAGTACAGGCGTGGATGACTATAACTGGCGGTTGGCTAATTTATTTCTGCGGGTTGGGGTGCGTAAATCTCTCTATCCTCGATTCATGGCTCAAGTTTGGTGCTAGTTTCTTCAATTCCTATGGGTGGGTACAAAGACCATGTCTGCCCGTGACCGTGATAATCCAAATTCCATCTAGTGTATTTCAAGGTATGTCACACTGCAACCCTAATTAATATTGAGGTGTTGAGGATGGGTTCGAGACTTCTATGTGCGAGAGTTCCTGACGAACGAGACTCCGTCCAAAATCGCGTGTGTATCTTCGGTGTCAATGCTCTCGAAGTTAATATACATGTTCCCACATCAGTTGGATCGGCAGCTTTGAAATCGCACTTCAATACGCTCTCGGCATCCCCGTAGGAATCGCCTTCGATGCGGGATACTTGTGCGTCTCTAGATCTCCTTAATTTTCTTCCTCGTTCAATTATTCATAGCTATCACCTCATGATCGGCGGCTCTCTAATATATTGCTTCTCCCTCTTTATGGTGTCTCTCGCACAGCCTGGACAATATTATCAAGTGTGCACCCTCCTAATATTTCATGCTATACGAAAGTTCATCGTTGTATAGATCTTCCTCGCACAAGGTGTAGGGATGGGCCTCGGCCTCGCTATGACTTTCCTCCCCCCGCTTACTGTCGTCGCGCACCACTTCGATCGACGTCGCGGGCTTGCTATCGGGATCATAGGCTCTGGTATTCCAATCCTCCCCTTTCCTTAGAGGACTGCACTGACGGACAATTCAACGGACCAAAGGTGCTTCTATTGGCGGCGTCGTGTTCCCCATCATGTTGAATAAACTCATCTTCGGCCCTCAAGGCTTCGCGCATGGAGTACGCGCCACAGCGGCTATGATTACCGGCCTCCTCGTCGTTGCAAACATGTTGATGCGCACGCGGCCTGGGGTACGACCAATCGGGCTGAGGCAGGTGCCCGTACGGAGGCTGTTCATGGATGTCCCATATATGGTCTTCGTCTTCTCGTATGCCGCATCCAGCTGAATGTCACAAAAGAGAGCTGACACAAGACGTTTTCAGAGGTGTATTCTTAACACTGGGAATTTTCTATCCAAGTAGACAAATCAAATGCATTGTGATGATAAAGCTGACATCTCATTCCCCACAGTATTCTACTTGCAACTATTCTCGGTCAAGCATGGGATCAATGAGAATCTTGCATTTTATATAGTCGGTCCTCGTACCCCTTACTACGATCACGACCCTAAAAGATATAGATTTCGTTCATTAGCGCAGGCGGCTTCTTCGGAAGGCTAATCCCGAACTTTCTAGCGGACAAGGTTGGGAGCTACAACGTGCTTATTCCTTCGTCCTTCGTCTGCGCTGCTGTTGTATTTGCAATTCTCGGCATACACAATGCTGGCGGCGCAATCGTTGTTGCACTTCTTTACGGAGCGATGAACGGCACACGTTAGTGGCCTGCTTTCTCAACTGAACAATCCAGCGAGCTGATGGACGGGTCTCCACACAGATACCTCAGTCACTCCCGCGACTCTATCAGACCTCTCTATCAACGTCAATGAAATTGGGTGAGCTATGCACTCTTTTATCATTCCTATAATCAGTGGATTGTAGCTTAGCGTATCTTAGGGTCCGTATGGGAATATTTTTTAGTTTCATCGGTATGAAGTCCTTCGACCCCGTTGTACAGAACTAGTCTGATAGCTTGTGTAGCGGTCCCCGCTCTCTGTGGCCAGCCTATCAGCGGCGCTCTCCTGACTGGAGAATTCATTTGGTGGCGTGCAACTGTGTTCAGTGGCGTATGTCTTTCGATAGGATCCGTTTTGATGGTATGCAGTCGGTGGTTATTTTTGAAAAGGAAGGGTGGAGGTCAAATGCAAATTGCGTAGAGACGAAATTTTTCAAAGAAGTCAGTATTATTTTGCCTCGGCCTATCTTTGACGTTCCTGGACTTTTGTCACGACGTTTGTTAAGAGACAGCGTACGGAATTGTATCGGTAAGAAAACCGTGTATTTAAGCGATAATTTACACTAGAGTCAAAAAGAAAGTATTCAAACGACTATATGACGTGGTCAATATAGTTGGTGAAATGGGTTGAACTGTGATGCTTACTGAATTCAATCGGAATGGACGTAACCAGTTATGCCTTGATCAGCCCAACCAGCTTGCTTGGCGCTAGATCTCTCCGATTCCGAAGTCGTATAGAAGTGATTGGATTTCTCGCGATTGAAAAGTCGGTATAGAGGTGATCCACCGCAGCGTTGGTCGATGAAGACATAGCCAGCAACCCCTCTACTCTGGAACCCGTACTTACCAATGGCCCTATCGCGCTCGCTGAGACTAGTGGTAAAAAGGTAGTCGTTGGTCTTGGGCTTGTAAAGGGTATACAGGGGAGTGGTGTCAAAAGCGCCGAAGGCATAAAAGAAGCCCATGACGCCGTTCGTCGCAAAGGGAAAGGTGAAGTCCCCAGGTCGAACGAAAGGTTTGGCTCGCCTCTGACTGGGGCAGCGGTTGTATGATCCACCATTTCCTCCACCAGAACCACCACCAGAACCACCGCCAGCGCTTCCACCGCCGCCACCACCGCCGCTTCCTCCACCTTTTCCGCCACCGGCACCACCCCCATTTCCGCCGTTAGCGCCACCTTGACCTCCTTGTCCACCACCACCATTGTTGCTAGGGCTGGGGCCCCCACTTCCGTAACCGCCAGGTTGTCCAGGCTGCCCCGGCTGCCCAGGTTGTCCGCGTTCTCCACCTGGGCCAGTGCCAGGCTGCCCACCTTGGCCGGGCTGACCAGGTTGACCGGGTTCGCCTTGGGGCTCACGAGCCTTGGACGAGATTCAATGAATATAGAGTAGAAGGACAGATGAGTTTTCTCACCTCAAGCTCGTCGCGGACAGCAAAATGGCGTTTTTCAGGGGGGTAATCAGCGATACCGGCAAGAGCACAGCCAATAAGAGTAGAAAAGAGTAGAAGATTAAGTTTCATAATGACGGGGTAAGAAGACTGGAAACTTTCAGTGTTTTGGGCTTCCTTTTAGGCACGAAAAGGAGTCCAGGATGAATATAGAGAGCAAGACTTATGACGCATGGGTTGCACATAATGACGGAAGTTGGAGACTTACTTCTGCTATGAGGATTTCCGAGGGTCATTGGTAAGAGATGACGAAACCGACCTATTATTAATATCAGGATAGAACACGTCAAATGGCCTATGAAAGTCCAGGTCAACAAAGAGGGTGCAACGCTTCTAATTATTTTTAGGTGTGTCTGAGTGAGGAAGCTGAAAAGATTGTCTGGTGATTGTATACTTTTCCAAAAATCGCGGGTAATTTATGCCGCGTCCAATCGTGATAAATGGATGAGTACGGAAAACGGCCCCTGTTCACTGCTTGACATCATCTGGGATCCATATAAAAATAGGCGATAAATACGAACTAAATGATATGATAATGATACAAATCCGAGGTATGCGAGAGTGACCTTTCAGGTCCTGCCTGTGGTAGACGGTGATCTGCGACGGTAATACATTGTCAATTCCGAACTTTGCTTCCAGATATACTGTCGAACGACAGCAAGGCTCATGTTTAGATGCAACACCACATCATTACACAAGATCTCAAATTCATCCTCGGCAGGGGTTTTCTGCTGCGTCTTCTGTTCGTGGCCCTCAGGAGGCTCTTCCGCAGGATGAGACAAAAGCTTTTCAAGCTTATCTTGAACCTTTAGAAGAATGATTAGGAGAAAACCTCCTAATATGCATATTTTCGCACTCACGTGAACGACGAGTTTGCGAACTCGTAAAAATCGGTTGGAGGTAAGCTTTGATTGAGTACTAACGAAGCCATCGTTAGCATCCAGTTCATGACACGAATAAGAGCCATCCTACGTATTTAGAAATTCGGGCAGTTGGTCCACCTTATCTGGCGTTTGCCACGGGAGCAAGACGAAACTAATTTTCTGGTGAGGAGAGGTGGCTGGCGTCTTGTTGAGTAACAAGTATTCCAACAACCACAGAGGCATAGCCCCTTCCAGAGTCTGAACATCATGTTTAGTACTTCCGACGGTCCCGCAGTATACGGTCATGTAACTAGGTGCAGCCTCCTCAGATATACTGATGGCGGTATTGGAAGGAAAAGCATATGTCGGGGCCTCAGTGGAAGTCGGTGGATTGATTGGGCCTGACAAGATTGCTTTTGCCGGCGATTTCGCTATATCCATTTCAATCGTTCCAGTCGCATCCTACGAAATCGCATTGGTCATCGTTGCATAAAACTCATATTCCAGACACACCTCTAATGCAGCCGTAAGTTCAGCCGAGGGAGCAAGTGAACCTATAACAGGCGAGGTAGATGGTTCACTTGGTGGTCGTCGGGCCTTCCCAAAGTTTTTTAGACGCCCCATGATACCCCCCTGCGCCGGACTTGAGTTCTCCGGTTTCCCTCCCCATCCAGGCAAGTCATCAGAAGCAGCAGGAACAGGCTGAGGTCCTTGTCCTGAAGCCAGAGATTGGCGTCCACGAGTGATAGAGTGATCGATAACACTGTTACCGCTTGCCGGGGGTGACAAAGGTTCAACCTCACCAGCAACAGATGCAAATCCCATAGGAAGACTGACTCCCCTAGTATTTAGCGGAATCGGAGAAGCCAGCAGAGGTGCTGTTCTTGTGGGCGGGGCTGCCGGAGGCAAAGCTGGAATCATATACGGAGATCGTACGGCGATACTACTCGGAAACATGGCTGACGGCTTCCGACTGGGCCCGTTGCTAGCTCTGCCCAGACTTGACTTGAGTATGGCGTCAGGTGTATTATCGGCCTCTTGTCCTCGAGGGATTCGTTGCTCTTCGCGAATAAATCCTAGGAATAAGTTCCGAAGGACCCATCTGCCGAGGTTGACTGCAGACATCAATCCAAATCCACGATGGAAGGCAAGACCACATACACTTCGATTCATCATTAAATCGTCGATCATCCGCGTACCCAACTTCATCTGCATAAACCTCTGCCTCGAAGCACCTCTCTGTCAAATGTATCGTCAACACGCCTGCCTTCGTATCCGCCGTCGCCCACGGAGAAACCACGGCTTCACCCTCTATCCTCTCTCTAACAGCCTCCAGAGCTTCTCTCGGACTGTGTTCCTTTTCGCCCCCACTTCCACCCGCCCAACTCCCAGTAAGGCTGATCGCCGCCACATCCTCCCTCGAGAAGTGGCCTCGACATACCCCGCGCACGATATCCCACACCGCGACCTCGCCTGATGTGTCAACCGTAAGCGCATGTACCCTGTCATTCAGCAGCATCGAGCGCACAAGCCCATGCTCCCCGGCAATAACATCCTCAGGCTCCGTCCGCAGAGGCACTGCATCACTTGCAAGTTCACGCTCCTCGTAATTCGCACGAGCGGTGCTCATAGGATGTACTATCTCATCCGTCCTTAAACTCCGCAATGGAGGCTTGAATGTTGAGCGTGTCGGGGAGCGCATCGGTGCCTGGCGTGGTATTGATTTGATCGATGCCGCTGAATAAAGTGTCGCAACCTCAGGATCTCGCACACGTCCCGACGAATATATGAACGTCTCGTTAGGTGATATGAGTCGCACAAGACTCTCGAGGGGAATACCGTAAAGCTGGGTGTTGTCGTCTCTGCCAAGTGGCGGCAGCCAAGTGTCAGGCGATAAGGATTGAACGGAAGGTACCATGGAACCATCTGGACCATGTGCGGTGGAAGGGCGAGTGCTCGTTGCTGACGGGAGTTCGCTACCAAAGGGTGAAGGTGGTCCACTCCTCACATAACGTTCCCCATCAGGATCAAGGAGGCCAGTGGACGACGCTCTAACGGACCGCCGCTGGGGAACAGACCAACGTTTGACGTTAGAATGACCTGAAGCTGTCCATAAGAGATTGTCGTCCATAGCGACAATCTTGTTGATGCCGTCTGATGAAGGCGTGGAGGCGTCCGCATCTTGACATAGCAGAACACATTCACCCTCCGATACATCTGAGCAATTCTCCACATCAACCTTGCACACTAAACCTGACCGATCTCCAGAATAGAATACCTCTAATGTCGGGTGTGAGGAATGAAGCGACCAGACAGATTCTGTGTGGTGGGTAAACGTATGCAGACATCTCTGTGTAGACAATGACCACAATTTGATGGAAGCTGAGACTTGGTCAGGTCAAGCCTGTGATATCGACACAGTACGCACCATCCGCAGAACCAGTTAATAGATACTTAGCATCTTCCGACATCAGAATAGCGCGGATATTGTCGGTATGTCCGACCAATTTTCCAGTGCGCTTGCCCGTTCGTGGATCCCATAGTCGGACGACGCGTTCCGGCGAGCCAGAAGCAATCGTAGTGCCAAATGCATCAGAGGCTATGGCGTAGATAGATGACTTAGGTACATTGGCATCGGGAGGATTGAACGCAACCAGTGGTTTAACTTGACCTTCACGCGTCAGATCCCAGAGTTTGATGGTACGGTCAAAGGATCCCGAAGCCACCCAATTTTGTTCCCTACTATGAGTCAGGCAGCGCGCATAGTCGGTATGGGTTCCGATTGTTGTGGGGTTTGGTGAGTTGGCCAAGTGGGGACTCCAAGACTTGACAGTGCCATCCGACGAAGCAGAGATGACTTGTGGGCCACAGTGTTAATACATCACAATTCAGAAGCACCGAAGCGTACCAGTCTGCTGATTATTGCACAAGAGGATATCGTTGATCCAGTCTGAGTTGATTTGTGCACTTTGTCGAAATGAACTTGGCTAATGAGTAATTGAGTGATTTTCTTGCCATTAGGTTTAACAACTGGACTGTTCACCTTCTTGTGGTTATATGCAGCCAAATCTGTCTCCCACTGCTTCTCATAAGGTATAACTCGCGAGTCAATCTTCTGCTTCCTCCTACGGCTGATCGTCACCTCCCCAAGAATGTCACCATCACTGTGAACCTGAGCCGAGTCTTCGTTGTCCTCGTCGTCCGCCCATCCTGTCATGTTCTCCCAGTCTCTCCCTCTCAACCCATGATCTCGTGTAGGCTTGCGTTTCTTCATGGGAATCCCCAAGTCCCACGAAATGACCAATCCATCGCGCCCCGCCGAATACAATATCCCTTCCGGTGCCACACAACCAGTAAGTTGTGTAGACGTATCTAGTGCCAATGAAGAGATCCCTAGCCTATGTCGAGGATGGTTCCTCGATTTTGGCGCTTCTGTCTCCGCGATATTTCGCAATGGGGTGAGCAATGGGCCCGTTGACCCTAGTCGTGATATTCCATGAGGAGGTAATTGAAGACGAGGCACAGGCTCCGTTGGTGAGGGGATCACATATGATACCCGCCGTCGTTGCTGGACCATTCCCGTCTACAGAACAAGGTACGAGTTTTCATAGACCAGAACCTAGGGCGAACCTAGGGGCAGAATAAAGGGTTCTGGCCAATCTCAATAACAACAACAAATTGTGATTGATCTCTACGCCATCATCTTGTTTCTGCATGCGCACAAGTATGTACCTATCAACTTTCATTCAATTTTCACCCACGCGGATAACGCGAAGAGCTTAAACATACTTAGTTGTCGCGGGACTTCGAATTACATTCTCATATCGAGGCGGTGCATCGGTACCGAACTTTATCACAAACGGCTCCGTCAAACAGTGAAGAGATCATCCTGACAGATCATAAGAGATATTTATTCCCTAGCGTCCTGAGAGGGCATCTTCCATAGTAACTTTTTGCACTACCCTCAATGGATACCACATCGCTGCAATTCTCACTCTTCAAAGACTGTATCGCAAAGCGCATTCTGTCCCACCCAGAAACGCAGCGACAGACTCAGGACTCAGCAGAACTAGACGAGTTCTCCTCATACCTTGCCACAGAATCATGGTCAACTCTTCCACAGTATATACGTACCGCGACCTATGAGTCGCGTGAATCTGTTCCCAGCGACATCGATGACATACCACTCGACAACACTTCTGTCGCGTTCACAGACACTCTCATCTCTTACGGATTTGCTTCGGACTCTGATGAGACTATTAAATTTCTCAAGAAGGTCCTTGTAGACTACATTGCCGATGCGTGTGCTGCCCCTCCTGCTTGGTCTACAACGCGAACAAAGGAATGCGAGATATGCGAACGTGAAGTTCCCTTGACGTACCATCACCTCATTCCCCGATCTACACACAACAAAGTTTTGAAGAAGAAATGGCATCCCGAAACGATGATCAACTCCGTTGCATGGTTATGCAGGTAATATGGTAAATTCAAATACTCTACACAGGCAACTTGTACTCATCTTGTCTATTCCAGACCGTGTCACTCGGTAGTCCATAACGTCACGACCAACGAAGATTTAGCACGTAATTATTTCACAGTGGAATTACTCCTCGAAAGAGGCGACATTCAGAAATGGCGAAATTACGCATCAAAGCAGCGATTTGGCGTTCGACGAGGGTGAAAAGGAGGGTGTGATGACCCAGGTAAGTATCTACTGAATCTGGTCGTTCAGCGTGTTCAGAGTTCTCAGGTTCTTTTCTGTATGCCAGTCTTTGGATATTATGGATTTGTTGTACTTATACGGATAGACATTCGGATCATTAGATTCCATGCTAAAGAAGTTCGATGTCTACGCCACATCTAATGCCTCGAATATGGCAAATCGGAATGCCCTGCCCTTCTATGCTAGCTCTCTACTCATTGAATAGGCGCTAGGTTCGACTCTTAGGATTCGAGCTACATGGTGATATTGGTTCATCAAGGTTATTATTTTTTTTCATCTGCTTTCATGCTCAGGCTCGTCATTCTCTCAATTGTGGTCTTTTGGTATATAGTTTAGTGTCAAAGTATATAAAATTCTGTTCTATCGGTGTCCGTTATAAATTCAATGTCAGGGAAGGTTATGTACAATTTGGTCTGTAGGTAATACAACTTCCGAGAGCTTCCTATGTACACGAGGAGAGCTACATACATCGCTCTGTCGGTCCAGGAACGTGGATAAGCTTGCTATTGAGCACGACCGAATATCTCGGAGTCCGAGCCACCCGGACTGTGACTTACATATCGATAATTGCCCCTGACAGCGCCAATAAATTTGTTGTTTGAAGCCTGTATGTATGTATATATGAAGGCGTCCATACACGAGTAGCGGAAACTCATATCCATGTACAGTGCAGGACGCTCAAAATAGACAGTTCAAACCCCGAAATTTTGAAATGCTATCTCCTCCTTCAAAAATTGAGA